>JAODVN010060629.1:0-10304 GCA_025434125.1 Chologaster cornuta
GATTTGGTCAAATTGACAATTACGTGGATGCTAGCTAGCTAACAGCTGCATATTAATAAGTGCACCACCTGAGTGTTCGATTTGAGACAATACTACCCTCAACGGACAGCTGGCAGACCATGAGTAAATATTTACTGAATTCACTAAAAGTGTATTATCTTACAGTTTCTGACTCCACCTTTAAGTTGGTTATAACCTGCAGCCACACTGCATCCTTCCCTGAATCACTGCATGTGTATGCCCACGCACTCTGAAGCAGCTGATACAATGTATACAGCCGGGACATTACCTGGAGATATACTCTGAGATATACACTTCTGACGTGAAGCAACAGGTACATAGAATACGTGGTGTAACCAGACCCAAAATTAAAAGCACGGTTAGTCAGGGTTAGAGCTTGCTAACTAGCTCAAATCAAAACAAAACTACCTCAGAAGCTCCGCACCACACATGGAAATGCATTGTGAAGCCTAGAGCATTGTTGTTGTGAGCAGTGTTTATATTCCACTTTGTTGTTATATTTACAAAGCCATCAAAAATCATCAAATATATCCTCACATCTCGCTAGCTTACCGTTCTCTGTCCGTGTTGGAAAAAATAATCGGATACTCCTACACAGCCCTGGCTCTGTAAATAGGAACGTAAACAAAGTGGCAAACACTGTTTACATCACAAAAAAGCTTCATAATGCATTTTGATGTGTGGTGCGCTGTCACGGATGGCGTGGAGGAATATTGTTTTGATTTGAGCTCGAAATTAGCAAGCTTTCTCGAGAATGACTGACCCTGCCTTTAAGTGACTTTGTGTGTGTTCATGAGAAAGTCAGTTACGATTGCTTGTGTGTGTGTGTGTGTGTGTGTGTGTTCTCCACGGCAAACCCCCTGCCTGGTATCCAGCTGCCTCACTGATTACCCAGGTGTGAAGACAGCAGCATGCATGAGGTGGAACAGAGGAACATAGAGAGGAAAAAAGAAGGGAAATAGAATAACTGGTTCTGCAGATATCTGGAACATGTTGAGACGGGCCAAGTGTGAACGGCGTTTAGGTCTTTCCAACCCGCGTGTACGGTTTGTTGAAAATAGCTGTAAAACGTTGATTCTTTCCCCTCTCTTGGGTAGGGTGACACTTGTCTTCCATAAAACTTTGGACACAAATGTTTACTGGGACTTTTCTTAGTGTATTATTTATTATTGTATATTATTATTAAAGCATCTTCTTGCGATTGAAGGGACTTGCTATATAAGCCTTTGAGTTGTTCAAGCTAGAATTGCCCAAAAATTTTGCCCTGAGAGAAAGCATGTCTTGGTTTCTAAGGAAGGATAATTTGCTTGATTAAAGATGTGAATAAAAGATCATAAATGCACAGTGTTAGTGTCTTCTCATTGTTCTCTATTAGCCTCAAATTGTGAAATCAAAGGCGTGTTTGTGTTTTGCTCTTTGTCAAGCTGAGGCCAAGGGGCACAGTGCCACTGTGATTCACAACATTGCAGTTATGTTTAATGTCTATCTACAGTACAAGCATTTGTCTACTGTATGTGAACAATCTCACTCCCATTTTTATGTTTTATTTACAAAAAGTCTATATATACATAGCACATATATACAGTATACATATACACACACACACACATATATATATACACTAATCGTATAGTAAACTGTTGTGTGTGTGTGTGCGCGTGCGTGCGTGTGTGTGTTCGCGCGTGTGTGTGTGTATGTGTGCGTGTGCGTGCGTGTGTGTGTGTGTGTTCGCGTGTGTGCGTGTGTGTGGGTGTAGGTGTGTATTTTGGGTATTGCATACACAGTGTCCAACTCAGATGAACGCTCAGCGTCATCTATAGTCATACCAAGATAACAATGTACGTGACCTCCGCACACACAGTACACTCACATACAGACACATGCCTAGATGATATTATAATAACAGTTTTTTTATTATCATTATTATTATTTTCCTTCACAGAATTGAAGAATAACACTGCATTAGTAGTGTTCTTGGTTTACAGTCTGTTGCTGTGAGTGTAAGACACTGTTACAAAGACATACTGCAGCTAAGTGTCTCATCTTCAGAAGAAGAGTGTCTCATCTTCAGAAGAACAATGGGTTTATATAAGTGGGTTATGTTCTTTATATATATCTTTTGTTTCATGCATTTGTTTTCTGTTTTTGTATCATTTATTGTGACAATGGAAATTGAGACAGAGCAAAGGAGGCTTTAGATTCAAAAAGGGGTTTCGTATAATTTTATCTGTATACAGGGGAGGTGTGCAAATATCAGCACTATGTTAAAACAATAAATGAGTACAATACAAGCTTTATTACTAAGTAAAAACATATAAAATTATTACTGCACATATACCAACAGATATGACGATGGCCAATTATCATCCATTTCAGGTCACTTTCATAAATTTTAAGTGAGAAGAAGGTTTTAATAATAAAGTCTCCCTTATTCATGTATTAAGTTTACCTTCAATAAAAATAATATTCCCAGTCTGCCATGTGTCTATATCTAGAGATCGCAAAACCTCCTAGATACTAACAAGGAGCCGCCCACACTTAATACGAATGCATTTATGACACGGTCAAGCAATGTAGATGCCACCCAAACGAAGATATCACTGAATGCTACTGGGACAACATCAAATACATCATTAGCATCAAGACATACTGGCCAGTGCTGGGCATCTTAGTTGAGGGGCACACAGCCTCCACAGTCTACTCGCTAGGTTAGCCAAACTGTAGCTGATTCTGAGCATGTCAGCTACCTCTCCCCTCCATCGGCACATAACAGGAACGCTTTTGATTTGATTTTGTCTTGGCAGCATGAGCCCTCAATCCTGACAGGATTCTGCCCCGTTCACCCTCAATAGCTGCTTTCACTTGGCTGAAGAAAGGGGTCTTTTAAACTCTTGTGCAGGCAACCCTCCAGGAACCTTTCAGAACTGCAGACTTACAGTATGTCTTTTATTAATAGACCTTCTCTCTGTGAGCTATAAAGATCATATCGGGAGTCAAATAGTGTTGTAGGTAATACTAGCCCAAATTAGAGCCGGAGGGTTTGGTGCGGAGAGTCTTAATGGTTCTTGCAGAGGTGAGAGACAAATGAAGTATACAGATGGGAAAGGTTAAACAAAAGAGTGATCGGACCATCTGGCTAATCCTCTTGTTCGAGAATACTCATGAAGGCACTCCAGAGTGGCTCTTGTTGTGTCAGTAGTAGGTCAGCTTGACGTATACGGAGGTCTTACTTGTCCTTAAACTGGACAGACAAGAGGTTTTTAATAATAGTAAAAACCATGTGACATGCTTAGATGGGATTCAAGTATAAAACTGACGTCAGAAGTCACTTGTATGTTGCTGCTGCTATGTTTTCCTTCTAGTTTGAGTGTTTGGTATATGAATAAATACTAAAAAAACATTAAAAAGTTGGGAGAATGAGTTAGGTCAGTAATGGTGGCCTTTCTTTGAGGTGTATCCACCCCAATGCACTACACTGGAAGCAAAGGCTCATGGTGAAATTTGAAAACAGAATAACAACAACAGAAAAAATAAATGAACCATTCAGGCGAGATTAAGTTACACGTCAGTGTAAAGTCACAAAAATGACTACTTCAATTAAAATTAGAGTACCAATCTTTTGTATAAAAAAAGTATGGTTCTCTTATTGCCTTATTTTGTGAATTAAATAGTAAAATTTGACATGAATAGTGTGCACTGGCTTTTAGGACCTTTACTCTATTTTCAGTTATGCTTTGTCCCTGAAGTCGGTAATTCTTGGTGTTTGGTCAAATAGTTGATGGGATTTGTCCTGATCACTGAACCGATAATAATGTAGGCTATACTGTAAAGGAAAATATGTTACTGAAATAACGTGCACTTTTTACAGTTAGTTCTTGGTAATCTGTGTGGAAAGGCTTATTAAAGCTTCAAGGAAAATTACATCATAGCCATGTTAGCTTATATTTGATCATTGTATCATAGCGTTAGCCAAAGGCCTTCTAGTCAAAGATCTCTATCTTCAAGTGTTTGATACAGCTTTCATCTTCCAAAAGGGGGCACAATTAGTTATTTTATCCAAAGGTTCTGATTATTTTGTGCATTGTGAGGCACTATTACACATTTGGTTCCTTAACAAGTGTTATTTACAAATAGTTAAAAAAGTGACTATGGCTATAGATAACAGCTATTTATTAATATATTCTTACAGTTTTTGTGGTAAATTAATGAGTTAATGAGCTAATGAACCCACTGAGGTTTGGTTTTCCCTAAAGCTTAAAAAATATTCCATCCCTACTTGATATATTGATGTGGTTAAACCTATCAATTATCATGTCTTATCAAGTCTTTTTGACTTAAAATATCCACAAACATTGAACCGAGTAAAGAACACTCCATATTCAATATAACAAAAATCAAACACCCAAACAAAAACAGCACCATCTACAGGTGAAACATAGCTTATTAAAGTTGCTGTATCTGATTGACTCAAATTGTGCTATCTCATTTAGGCTTACTTTGATATGACATCACTGTGCCCAAATGCACCATCTGCAACATTTGAGCCTGTAGATGGTGTTCTCACTACATATTTGCTTTAAGGTGAGAATTGCGTAGACCTCAGAGTATTGTGTAATGGTCGACGCGTTGTCTATATTATTTTCTCCGTGCTTGTAATGGCCTCTGTGCTTATGTTTTGCCCACTCACGACTTGTCAACATCCCGTCGGGGGTCCGCCTGGTTCTGCTCAGGGGTCTGCAGAGCGCATACCAGGCTTTTACACAAATCCACGGCACAAGGCCTTCCGCCAGCAACTGTATAAACCATCCCCCAAAACCACCCATGCTCAACCCCACTTTCTCTCTTCTATTGCCCTCGAAATGGGGCCTGCTCTAAGTATTATCCCGTTTATCCCTAAGTGGGTGGAGAGAAGAAAGGAGCCGTAGGGCTGAGTCATTCTTTCCTTCTGCGCTCCTCTCCCCGACAAAACCACAAGCAGCGGCAGTGGCTTCCTGCAGATGAGCGCTTTTGTCTGTAGTGTGGACCACTGTGGCTTGAGGCAGATCCTCCTCGGGTGAGGTAATGCGCGGGCAAGATGAGGAGACAGATTGAGAAATGACGAGGGCAAGGCAGTGGGGATTTAAAAAAGGGATCCAGGGAAGGTTATTTAAACCGTGCGCGCGTTCTGCATCAGCAGCGCCCTGCATCATGTGCGCATACTGTACAATTAGAGCCATGTTCTACTCTGGGAGCTGCACAGTACAACCAGTCCTCAGAGGCTTGAGAATTCCCACTGGAGCAATGGCGGGGTTAAGTGCCTCACTAAATGGGAATCAGCATTTCTTGGCTGGTCGACTAATTCAAACCTTTGACTTGCTGGTTAATTTCTGAGGCATTGAGTAAATAAAATACGGCAAATTAAATGGATTGTTCTGAATAGGAACTGTACTGTATATTGTGTATGTTTGCATGTGGTTGCTTTCGGGTGAAAACCATATGCCTCTAATTTTGGCTTTTATTAAATTCCTTTATTCTTTAACTCTGTCAGGAACTTTGTTTGCTGAATTACCTAAAATTGTCTTTGGCAATAGGCTGCAGATGTCTGTCTCATTATCTTTCTCCATTGTGGTCTTTGGAAGGCTTCCTCTTAAGGAATACCAACAGACGTTCAGGTTAATGGCTTCCTGTTATAACTGTCAGAGGTCTCATGTAGGTCAGTGTCAAACACAGCTGCCGTGCTCTGTGCTAGTGAGGCTTTAGCCATCATCCCAACTGTGCCGTCATTTGAATGTTCACGCATGGGCCATTTAGTCATGTATCGATACCCCACTTAAAAGTTGATAAATCAGCTATTAGAACTATCGGAACACTTACAACTGGCTGCAGTAAAATTAGTTTGCCACTGACATAAGGAATGTCAGTGGCAAACTTCAAAACAAAACAAAAAAATCACATGCGAGAACAGAACACAATTGTAGCATCTTATAAGATTTGACTTTGGTGTTGTGCTTTCTCATCAGTTACGGTGGATTGTTTTCAATATATCTTTTGATACTGTTGTCCGTTTTTTGAGTACAGTGTCCAGCGGAGGATTTCTAGTCATATTCCCCAATAGCCAAACAAACATTCCCCTCTGTGAGGCAACTTGACATTGTGGTTTTCTGGTTAGAGGAAGTTTTACCATTGTTATTTATGTTGTGTCTATAAACACAGTCTTTAGATGATGTGCTTGTATGATGTTGTCTATTTGCAGACCATATCTAACTGTGTTGTCCTTACTGTATGGAAATCCAGCATCTCATTTTAAAGCTACTGAACTTAATTGGTGCTTATTGCATTCCTGTAGTAGCCACCTTTTCCATGTTTATGATGATCTGATCTTTTAAGTACATGCTAGCATCGAGGTCCCTCCCTTGATTAGATTTGTACCAGCTTTTAACAAAGCCTGCTCGAACGTAATCCAATGATCTTCAATGTAGCCCAAGCCCAGGGATGACATCACTCCAAGTTAGTGAACTTTGCCACAAGCAATACTAGTAATTCTCTATGAAGCAGTCAGACAACTTAAAGTGTTACAAAGCTGTCTGCCGATGCATTCTCCTTTTTTTGCTCTCAACAAAGCCTGCTCAATTGTGATAGGTCAATACTGCTCAAACTACAAATGTACGACCAACTGAAGTCGGGACGGTGTCTTGGTGACTGTAAAGAGTCCTCTGGAGTCATGCTAATGCCAGAGATGCACAATAAACAACATCATGTTTGGGCACCACAGTAAAAATATCAATGATTGGAATGAAAATGGAATAGTGTGAGAGAGTCCCACTATGGCCCAATCTGGTACCCGCCATATCATTTGCAAACATGTTTGATGTTTACTCTTGTAGTGTGACAGGTACAACGAGGCCATTTGTCACATGAAATGAAATTGATTTGATATATTCAATTTTGTACAGCAAATTAAAGAGCCAATGAAGATTTAACTTTGTGACTGGAGAACCAGAGCAGACGGACGAAGGCAACTATATATGGAAACAACCAGATGGGGGAAAGCATATGAGGCACCAGAAAAGTGATGCTAGTGGAATATTGATGACGCAAAATACTCAGAATAAAACAAAATATAGGCTGATATACAGCTACAGTATAGTAATAAAAAATAAAAATAAAAATCTAATGTTAGTAGTTAATAATCATTTTGTTATGTTTTTGTCGTCCTAACAGTAGAAATGTTGTATAGTGTTCACCTGTCATATAGACATTAGACACAGAGGTATTAAGAAACAAAGAAAAAGGTACTCGAATAAAATATAATTAACTTTTGTGATCCCTTTTGTGATTTAATTTGTGCAAATATGTAACGTTAAGGGAACATTTTAAGATCTCACCGATCCAGAGACAGTGGTGGGGCTTCGGTAGGCATCCTAAAGGGACTCTGACCTGCCCGTCCATAATCACAGTTCAGGATTTAACCCTTTCCTGACCTGTGACTCAGTGTCACACACTCAATCCCCTAATCCTCTCTATTGTTCTGTCAACATTAATTAGCGACGTGTCAGGCAGGAGACAGAGAATAGTGCGTGACTGAACACTGTGCACCTTTGTACCTGTGTGTCCTCTACAAACAAACGTCACTTTACTTACCGTGGCGAGGCTCGTTCAACGAGACACTGGAATGTTTTGTATAACAAAAGAACAGCAAAGTAGCAACACATTATTTGACATGTACCTTTATTAACCTAGTCTTTAGTCTATTCTTCTTTTATTCACAACAGATACAATTAGTTTTTTCCCTTAAGTATATGCTCCAGGCCCAATCAATAGCAATGATTAAGAAGAGAAGGTTTTTCACTCCTCTCCTTTGTTCTCATCTGCTTTTTCTCTCTCCTCCTTTGGCCCTTTGTTACTGTCTGATAACTCCTTATGTCGCTACCTGGAGCTACTGTACATGGATATGATATCTGCCTGTGTGCAGGCCCAGTTCCCAGTGTGATGTTGCATTCACATGGAATATGGCAGGTGGTGGACAGACAAATCAGATGTCATTAACAAGGCTGGCAGAAAATACCATGGTTCTGCCCTATATTGCTCTCAGCTCGAGTTCTTTTCGCTGAGATTACAGTCTGGAAACCCTGTTTGCATTAGCATCCGCACAGCCACCCTGCTGGCAGCCCAGTCAGCGTGAGTTAGTGAGATGACGTTGTAGTCAAGTGTGTTTTGAAATGGTGGTAGAGTTAGATAAGGTGATCAAACAATTGTAGCAATACCGATTGGTTCAGCGCTGTCCAATAGTTTCAAGATGAACCAGAGGTTAAAGTAGGAGGAAACGACTGTGAACACTTCCTGATGTAGCGTGGCCAGACCATAATCACTTCACAGGCTACAAAATACAGGCAACAGCAACGATAGATTGCATTGCCACCCAAAGTCCAAATATTAAACTTTTAACTTTAACTTTCTTCAACCAGATAGCTCCTAAGCTGTGTCTCAAATCGCGCACTTACTTTATATTTTGAGTACATAGTGTGCATAAACGGACAAGTACGCCAAAATCCAGTGCACACAAAGTAGCAGTTTGCGCACTCAAAACGATTCCAACATTGAGTGTAGAACGATGCACACTTCGTGCACTCAACTGCCACTGTTTGGCCATAGGCGGAGGGGGAGTTTTGTAAAGTTCAGCAGTGGGGTTTTCAGCTCTGAACACCGCACCATACAATCATAAGTTTTACATGTTTTGAAAGCGTTATAAATTCCCCGATAACTTTGATATGCAGTAGTTGTAAAATTATAGCCGTCCGTATTAATGGGTAAATTTTCCAGTCTGTAATGATTTGGTCAATTGACAAATACATGGATGCTAGAAAGCTAACAGCGGCATATTACTAATTGCACCACTTAAGTGTTCGATTTGGGACAATACTACCCTCTTCAAATTTACACACTACACAGGTAAGTACATAGTGCGCATAGTGCACTTAGTCGAAGTGTACTTTGTGAAGTACGCAATTTACGACACGGCTCTAGACTTGCAGAGCCAGCTTTTACGTATGTAAAGTATGGGACACAGTGCTGACTAACTACATCAGTACCCGCCTACTTGACAACCAAGGTATTTTGATTGACATGCATGACGACCAACTACGTATCTCAATGACCAAGTCGTATGTTAAACTTGAAACAAGGAATTGGTTGGAAAACTAAACACAAGGACTCTGGCTGTTTACAGGTTTTATAAATCTGTAAAATGTCATATAAATTAGACATTTTAAATTAGTAAGTTAAGCACTGATCTATTATTGCACCGGAAACTACGGAGACATACTGGTGGTGAGGGACAATGCTATAGCCAACACGACAGTATGACTTCCCGAAAGTCAGAAAGTCCTGTGTCAAGCTCACAGGCTCTACTATGTTTCAGACGTTCAGCACAGAGTTGCTTATGTGACAAATGGCTAATGAATAGACAGGGCTACGTAACTGCCGCACAAAAGGAGAAAACATTGGTGATCTGAAATGAACAATTAACAACTCTAGAATAATAATGTAATCCTAATGTATATATTATGTACTACACACAATTCCTAAATTTCTTTTTAAACAATACAACATCACCAAAGCAACACATTGTCATTTTTTAAGTTTTTACCGCCTTGCCATTCCATTGGATGTTCTTCACGCCAACCAGACGATGATGTCCGTTTGCTGTCTAGTGTCTGTCGTGTGTTCCACGTGAATGCAGATAAAAATGTATCGAATCCAGTAACTGAGCCTCTAGTTGATAGCTGATAACATTATATATTGCTATTTTTCAACTGCTTGTAATTGTGCATGCGGATTCATACAAACAAATATCATATTTGATTATATGCTGTATAGCTATTACATGTACTATATATTGCACACTATAGCCCATATTATTTTATCTTTGGGAATAAACTCACTCTGAATCTCGTATTTACTTTAGGTTGAGATCTTTTATTCGGTAGCTGATAAGACGTGTGATAAATGCTCTCAGATTAACAAGCAAAACAATGGTGTTTTATGTGATCAAGGAACAGTTAAGACTGCGGCTGGCTGTGATATGAAGACGGGACCAGATTTCTGTGTGTTTAAGAGCGCACAGGGTTCCATAGTGTATTTGTTAAAGTGTTTGGTAGGGGCGATACCTGACTCCATTGCAAACACTGGATAACTGCCAGATAAAAGAGACATGCTCTAGTCTAGCCTATTTAATGTCATTAAAATATATACAATAAGATAAACAATAAAACAGAAACAGATTGTTTTTTTCGTACAAGCATTGC
>JAODVN010060734.1:0-10302 GCA_025434125.1 Chologaster cornuta
TTATGTGACGTAGTGCTGATAAAGAGGCTGAGAGTGCGTATGTAGTACGTAACCCTAAACTGTATACAATACAGTATAGGGTACACACACACGCACAGTGAGCATGAATACTCAGTATAGTGTCATAGCCCTCTAGACCCCTGTACTTTCCATGTGTTTCTCAGCGGCCGCCACATGGCTTCCAGGTGGGCATGAAGCTGGAGGCTGTAGACAAGAGGAACCCCATGCTGGTCCGCGTTGCCACGATAGCAGACACGGAGGACCACAGGTTAAAGGTAGGCGCGCACGTCTGCAGTGCACCGCAGACAGGCCCTTAGATTAGACTGTGCACTGAGTCACACACCACTGTGTTGCTCCCAGGGATTAGACTGTGCCCTGAGTCCCACACCACTGTGTTGCTCCCAGGGATTAGACTGTGCCCTGAGTCACACAACGCTGTGTTGCTCCCAGGGATTAGACTGTGCCCTGAATCACACACCACTGGGTTGCTCCCAGGTATTAGACTGTGCCCTGAATCACACACCACTGGGTTGCTCCCAGGGATTAGACTGTGCCCTGAATCACACACCACTGTGTTGCTCCCAGGGATTAGACTGTGCCCTGAGTGACACATTTCTGCGTTTAATCCCTCCACCCAGATCCACTTTGATGGCTGGAGTAGTGAGTACGACTACTGGGTGGACACCGACTGCCCAGACCTGCATCCCCCAGGGTGGTGTCAAAAGACTGGACACCCATTACAGAACCCCAATGGTGAGACACACAAACACTATATGCATGCATATATCTGTGCATGATCTTCTATTTTACATTCATATTCCTCCAGATTATTCAACATAGTATCTGTTGGATATTGCAGTGGGTGGAATTTCTAATTTAGACCAAATGCAAATGCTACTGCATATATTTGCTTAGTTTTGTGTTTGTGTGTGTGTGTGTGTGTGTGTGTGTGTGTGTGTAGCATCGGTGGAAACAGTGCTCATCCCAGGACAAGGCTGTCCTACCCCAGGTTGCAATGGTGTCGGACACATACGAGGACCTCGCTATGGGACCCACTACACGTAAGTAACACACACGCGTTCCTGCTATTTCACTCGTCCTCATTCTGTTTAACGGTCTGTAGCATCTTCAGTGTCAAATTGTATCGGTGAAATGACTCGCAGGGGAGGAATTGATTCGGCAAGGCTTGGCGTTAAAATTATTTCTATTCTGTTACCCTGGTGAAGGCTAAAAAGAAGTTGCTAAATTATATTATTTACACGCACGCACACACATAAAGTAATGAGTAAATATATAATGCGTCTCTATGCATTGCTGTGTTATTTATTATACCATTTTTTGTGTGTGCAGTCAGGTTAGCTGTCCGTACTCTGAGATTAATCTCAACAAAGAGGGCTTGGTACCAGATCGTCTTAGTGGGGAGCGACCTCTGACCCTCAGCGGTCCTCATACCCGCATGCGACGTCCCGAGGTGCAAACAAACGCCACAACACACAGCCTGGCCACACCCGAGCAGCCCGACGGTGTCGACGAATCACAGAACAACAGGTATGCCCCCTGTGAATGTACGCTTGAACTCAACAGAAAATGTTTGTTTCACACGCCTCTGTGACCTGTCTGGACATACTGAGTGGTTGCTGCCTGTGTTGCTAGGAAACCTGTGGTGAATGAAGTGGAGCTGTCTGGACGCAGTGGCCAGCCTGAGCCACATGGTGGGGTCAGTGAGCAGAACCACAATGGAGCCGGGGCCGAAGCCAGGGCCGAAGCCGGAGCCGGAGTGAGACCCAAAAGGTACCTCAGTGTTAAAGAAATAGGCTGAGACTTATGGTTTGATAAGAAGTAGGTACATTTCTCACTTGCTTGCCTGTGACTTGATGCAGGTCTGCTCCCCCTCCCAAGTATCTAAAGATGCATTATGTCAAAGAGGAGATCGGTGACGGTAAAGGTGTGTTTTGGGTTGCTCTACAGTGAAATGCTTCTATATCGTGTGTTTCTATATTGATCTAGTTTATATCAATCTAGTTTATATATTTCTTCCATCAAGTTCATCCTTAATCTGTCCCTTTGCCCCTCCTTCTTCCTAGTCTCCCCAGAAACCATCTCTCTCCAGCAGGCCCTACATGAGTCTGTGTTTTCCCCCGGCATCTCTGCCTCTCCCCCCCACCGGGTGGCGCTGTGCTGGGACAAACACTGCCAGCTGCTCCCTGAAGTCCTGGGACTTACTGCCAAGAGAGTGGCCACTTGGAATGCAGAAGAGGTCCACATTCACACGTCATCCACTCGTCATTCACACATAATTCCTAGTGCAAAAATGCAAACTAACACACACACACACACACCCTCCATCCAGCTTGTTTATCATTTGATATCTGCATCATGGCGGCCAGATAGCCTAAATGCTGTGTTTCTCCAACAATTAGGTGTCCAGTTTCGTTAAAGGGCTCCCCGGCTGCAAAGAGCATGCTGCTACATTTAGAACAGAGGTAAGACTGCTATTGCCAGCCAGGGGTTGCTAATGACCAATGAAGTGCCAGCCTTCTTCTCCAGTGCAGCTTCATCCTTAAGAAATGTGATATTCATACCCCTATACTTAATTAGGTCCATCCAGAACCATGTAAAGAGAGTCGCGTTTTTTTCTTCCACAGCAATGGCGGATCGTGCAGCCTCAAAACTGTTTCCGGACGTTAGCTGCAAATACTTAAAGTACCATATAAATTCTATTGTAAATGTATATCTGTACTAATTACTGAACAATTAAGTTATGTCTGTATATATTGATTCAAACTGCATACCAAGCACTTCCTGGTACTGCTTTGCCTCCCCATGAACCTTGTGACAGTTGAAAAATGTGAACTTCCGATGGTGCAACTCTCTTTCTGGCTCTTGGTCCATCTATCCATTTTATCCAAAGCGACTTGGAATATGAGCACAATTATTTCAGGGAGCAGAAAGGGGTTACGTGTCTTGCTCTAGAATGCTTACCTTACCATGACCTTCTGTCTGGGAACGCCCAGCCCACCGCTGTCCCTAGATAATTAGTAACCTGCTCTAAAACCTCTCTGTCTCTGCAGCAAATAGACGGCGAGTCCTTCCTCCTTCTCACCCAAGCAGACATTGTTAAAATCCTGTCAATCAAGCTAGGCCCTGCTTTGAAGATCTACAACTCCATCCTGATGTTGAAGAATGCAGATGAGGAGTAATAGTGTGGATTAGTATCATTTTGGTTTGTCCCCCATCAATCAATCAATCCATCCAAGACTCATTTAAGACATTAGGCAGGGCAGCCCCCACCTGTAGTGGGATCTCACCTGCCAACGTTTCTGACAATGCATTTACAAAATTAAAGAAGTCTCCACTAGAAGCCCTGTGTCTTTCCAACCAACCCATTCTACACAATGGATATTGGACAGTACTGCTCAGCTTGATGGGAAGTTGAGCATTTTATCCAAATTCTTTATTGTACATGCAATTTTTCTCAATGATTTTAAAGTGGAACTGTACTTTTGGTTAACCTGTTAACTCTGTATGTTAATGACCTCCAATATTAATGTCTTTCTAGCAGGTAATGAACAAGTACTTGTCCATTTACATTAATTGTTTCTCATGAACACGCTTTTTGGTCAAGTTAAGCATGTTATTGAAAAATAACGGATATGATGGCATCTGAAAATACTGCTCAGTTTCCGATCCACAAACTCTAGTCAATATCGGCACTTAATATTGATAGAAGGAAGCTACAGAGTGGAAGGTTTAACAAAAGTTGTATTCAGTGTTATGAAAGTTATTGTGGGTATCTTAAATGATTCTTAACAATGTACAGTTTGAATTGTATTTAATGTGCCTATTCTATTGCATTTTTTTTTGTCTTTTGTTTTTTTTTAAATTGGTCTTTAAGCCCAGAGCATTTGGAAGTCGAATGTGCGCTTTTACCTGGAAGCTTTGTTTATTGAATTGCTGCAAAAACAATCGAGAGATTTTGGTAAATCCCTGCGTAAAAGCACTATGTGTAGGGTTTCTTTTCTTTCCCACTAGATGGCGGTAAAGTGTTGTTGATTGTGTCCTTCCTAGGAGAATGGTGAAGAGCGCACCCATTTATACTTGAGTGCTTGCATACACATAACATGCCCATGCGTGCATTTGACCCTCACCACAAAAACCTTCCGATGGGTTGACTGGCTTTGTAATAGCTAAGGGCTAATTGAATCAAGGCCAGCTAAAAGCAATCTTAATTTAACCCGCTGTTATCGATGTAGACCACTTTTTGTCGGTACGCCAGTTTACTGTAATTATTGTTTTGTTTTGTTTGTTGCTTTGCCGTCTTAATTTTCTCTGGCGTTCAACAGCCTATGTAAATAATTGCCTTTATGGTACATCTCTGCATCGCCATGAGACACGAACCCTACTTTATGCAAACGTTTTACACCCCTCTACAAGAGAAACTGAGCCTATAGGCTACTGTAACAAAGATCAGCAGAAAATGATTGGTCATTGTCATTCTACAATTGTGGGTACTGGAAACCAGCAAGGTTGGAATGTGTAGCCTATAGTTGTTTATAATACAACGTTTTTTTTTAATGCATTTTAATTTAATGGGCAATATAGTAGGCTATTTTTTGGGGCTTGTGAACTGTGTTGGCTGGAGTATGTGAGAATGGGTCAAATAAATAAGATGCACACTGTTCTTCAGTACGAATTCTATCAGACCAAATACCAATTTGATAAATATAGTCAGATTTTAATAGGTTGTTAGTGTGCTTTTCCATATGAATACACAATGTTAACTATTAATAACTACGCGAAATGGCCAGTGTTGTGATTCCCACGACCTTTTCACCACCGTTAAGGCTAGTCTACTAAACATCCAAAAACAGTAGACCCGTATAGAGAAAGCAGCTCTACTTCACATTTACAGCAGCGACACAGACCATTTGAGGATCAGCATTCCGCAGGCGCTACACACCAGTGCCGTTGACCAAGGATGAAAACATTTGAATCTCACAAGGAATTAGGATAAACTCTAGAGAAACGCAGCAAAGTCAGAGGAAATGCATCAGAAGTGTTACAGTTACAGAAGTGCAGCCTGTTTAACGGTTCTCTTATAATAATGCCAAGATATTTCTACGGTGGAGGTTGGCGTACGAAACAAGGCGAGTATCTTAATGTAGGCTACTAACTTTTTAATTGTAGTACGTTTTAATTGTAGAGCAGCACTTGTTAATGCGAACAGTTAAACACGACGTTTGACTTGCCGGTTCTACTCTAAAAACGCAGTGGTATCCTGTCCTATTAAATAAAAACGACGCATGAGCTGCTTGGACAGTTTAAGAGCTAAAAGTATAGCCTAATGCTTTCTCACTCAGTTTTAGACAATGAAATAGCCTATATACATTTTTTAAATCTTCAAACAGGCAAACATAGTTGGGGAAACCCGGCCAGTAATGTGACTGCTTTCAATTCTCAATTGTAGTGAGCTCATAAGTGAAGTCACACGATCTGGGTCACTAGCAGTCCCCACTCCCCAGTGACAGACAGACAATCTGCATCATGTTCATTTTACAGGATATGATAAAGTCTATGTTTTTTCTTTTTGCAGTTCATCCTCGACAATGGATTATTAGTCTATTGAAATACCAGAGAGAATGATATCTGAATGTAATTTGGGTCTAATTAAGACAGCTATGTTCTTAGCGAAGCATTCATTTCCTGTGATTTAATTCTTCTACTTTAACACTCCACTGTCATATTTAGCCTCTGCTTCCCATTGCCTCCTTAAGGTGCTATGGCCTACACAATAGCAACCATTATAGCAGCAAACAATTTCCAAAAGGAGTTATTGCATCCTTTATCAGATAATCTCCCACTCCCACAGTGCACTGTAGCCTAATCCAAGCACCTCTGTTAGCAGGTCTGGCTGCATTTGTGTGTGTGTGTGTGTGTACTGCATGTACTGCGCGTGTGTGCCTGGTTTACAAAGCATTTGTCTGAGACGCCAGTGTTCTAGTGTGACACCTAGTGGCAGCAGGTCACTCCAAACTACTTTAACTGTATGTAATGGTGGCCAGCTGGTAGCTGGAGGCACAGCAAGTTAAATCTCATCCCCCGACACCTCGGAGGATCAACGGTGATGCACGCTATGCCTTTGCAAGCGACTGCTCTCCTCTGTACACCGGGGAACAGGGTGTGCGTCCCGTCACATATATCTTTAATGATAAACTGTATTTATGTACAAAATTTACACTCTGCTCTCTCTCCCCCCGCCCAGTGAGGTGAGAGGATGACAGCAGCGGGGTCCAGTAGAGCGGCCAGCCCCAACAGCAGCCAAGCCTCCAGCAAGTCACCACCACAGCCTCGATCAGCCTGGTCGTTGCCATGCCGGCGCTGGCCCAGCATGGCTACCAGCATTCAGCACCTCCGCTCTGGCCCGGGGGTGTGGCTCATGCTGGGCGTTGCCGTGGTGCTGGTGGGGATGTCTGTGGCGGTGGCCGGGTACGTCTCCTCCCCCTCCACCACCACCGGCGCCGCACCCAGAGCCGTGGGAGGCCGCGGGGGCTCGCACCCGGAGAGGATGAAGCTGGCGGGGCCCATGGTTATGGGGGCGGGCCTCTTCATCTTCATCTGCGCCGCCACGCTGCTCTACGAGAACCGCGACCGGCGGCAGCATCTCCGGCGAGACACGCCCAGTGACCCGGAGGAGTTGAAGGAGGACTCCCCGGCGCAGCTGCCTGCCGACACAGAGCAGGGGTCCTCCTGTTGCCACGGCGAGGACCCTCCCGACCCATCGTGGGAACCGCTTTTGTTCCCAGAGGAAAATGGGGGGAGGCAGGGGGGAAGGAGAGAGCAGGAGGAAGAGGAAGGCAAACAAGAGGAGGAGGAGTACGGGGGAGAGGGGAGGTCAATGCTGCTGGCTTGTGTTGTTCATCACCGGGAGCCTGTCTCCCCCTGCTCCTCCGCAGCATGCTCCGCCAGAGACTCGGACTCCTGCAACTCCAGTGAGAGCAACCTAAACATAAGGACAGGCTGTCCTCTCCCCGCCGCCGATGGCAACCAGCGGCCGGATCAGAGAGCGCACCTTTGAAGATGGTATTCAGGAGACAGTTCGACGTGATGGAGCATCAGATGTTTCATCCGCATTACTGCATATAAACTACAGGCCAGATCGGAGAGCACACCGTTTAAGATCACATGACACATGTGATAGAAGGCACATTGACCACACATACATATCTTTTTTCACCTGCCATTCCTTGATAAATACACGTTCCAGCTGTTATGTTTGTGTTACTGCATACATACAATTACTGTTGCTCTGCCTCTCGCCCACCAAGGTTTTGTGAAGAAAAACTTTGCCTCACCAGCATGTTGTCTTAAACTGTACGCTCCCCAAATCCCAGAAGTCCCTGCCTGTTTGACCGTATTTGGACTTGTGCATTGCAAGTTATCCAAATGCCAAATTTGTAGATAGATACGCTCTTGCTTACCCTCACCCAGACACCCACACACAGACATGTACACACAAGCGTACACACGTCTGCGTTTCTCCAGATGTTTTGCCGTTGCGACGTACGGCAGGGGCGGAGTGAGGTTAAGAGGATTGCACAGATGAAGTCTTGAATGTAGTCTTTATCTATACACACAGCAGGCAGTTATCCTTTTTAATCGGAACAGAAATTATGTCTTGGTAGAAACAAGATGAGCATGGAAGGACACAATCCTCTCACTCAACACCCACAACCACGCTATAAATATCATCTGGTTCTCTGTAGATCATTTCAAATGCAAAATCTGAACAGTAATTCAGGCTCTTTTTTTGTTGTCTGTGACTGCATCAAATGCTTAGTTCTCTCCTCTCTGGAGCGTGTTTAGGCTAGATGCTGAAGAATTGCAAACTTTGTGGTGCAGAGGCAGGGTAGAAACCAGCATGGACTAGAACGACCGGCTTGTGGTAAGGTTGCTGTGTGTTAGTCCGCCAAAATAAAAAAAGCATGGCTCATAAAGAGTCAGTGCTGTTTCCGATGTTTCGCTCTCCCACTGCTCTGACCTTCCAGCCGTCTTCATCGCTCCGACGCCATGATACCTACGCTTTATTTAAATGCACAAATCTTTGAGGCATGAGAAACGTCAGGCTTCCGGCACACAGCAATGCAAAACAGGGACAATTTACCAGTCTAATGATACGTCTCATTTAAGTCTGCAAAATATTGCTGCGTAATACACAATTTACTATAAATAGCTGCAGAAAGTTCGTTTGGAACAGCAGGGCCAATCGCCCCACATGTAGAGACATGAAGGGGGGGGGGGTTAATTACCCCCACCCCCACCCCCCATTAGCCTGTAATTGCACCTAGGATCAGTCTGAGAGGTTTTATAGGTATTTTAGGACTGCAGAGCATTTCCTCTGTTGTTTGGGCCCATGCTGGGGTACAGCCGTCCAGATGAGAACCATGCATTTGCAAGACTTCATCACACATTTCTCTCTCTCTCTCTCTCTCTCTCTCTCGCTCGCTCTCACGGCAGCGGCCACGTGTGATGTGGAGATGATTTGTTTTGTTAGATGTGGGCATGTCTGTCGCGCAAATGAGTTTGGGGAAGGTGTTTTGACTGAATAGAGTGGACAGTACTCACTCCTATAACACACACAGCAAAGTCTTGTTACATATAAGAGAGTTTCATTTATAGTTTGAAAGCGTGAATATGACTGAATTTGAGTTATAAGAATGAGTTGTATTGGTGTGTTTTGGTTCCATATGGCAAATATATTTATATTGTCAGACTAATCTTGAACATATAAGATCAAATGCACTTTGTAATCTTGCCTCTGAATCTCTTCCTGGCCTTTAATCTTCTACAATAGGGTCTCACAGGAGCATGGAAGCAAATACTTCCCTAAGACGCCACTGTCCCTGTGCAGATACTCTGTTTCTGTAAGCATGTCTGTACGGTGCTGCAATATGATATATATGATATGATTGTGCAGTGAGAGATTATCCAGCACATTAGAGTACATAATTGACTGAGAGTATGAGCATTGATGCACATCAAGCTGATCACAGGGAGAGGTTAAGATGCTTTATTCAGAGCTAAGGAAACGTGCTTTTGCCTCTTACATAGACAAAGTAGAGCAAATATAGACTTCGGGTGACCGGGGACTTTATAGTTCTAATGTCATTTTGAACAGTCTGTGTTTAGCAACTGCACAAAATGCATTTCAGCCTTTTGACAGACTGGCTTCTGAAGGCCTCAAAGATTAATGTTTTTTATATACATTATTCATTGCATTATATACATTAGATTATCTCCATGGAATTCAGTGAATACATTTTCTTTCAGACATATGAGTAAACCATGTTCATATTAATCATTGTTAATTTATTCTCCTGCAATTTATTAGTTTCCCATCCAAGTTTATTTTATGTGTTCATAAACAACACTCAATAGATCAAACTTACATAATTGCCATTTCCAAGATCTCCAGGCTCCAATGAATGACCCCTGTACTCTCTCAGACTCAACCATATCCTAGCCTATATCTGTGCATTGATTGTGATGGTCTCTCAGCAACCGTGATTGGAACTACAAATTACAATTATTACATGCACTACAAATGGGTGCAATACAGATCAATGCAATTGTAATGTGACTGGATTGTTCCTGGGAGTCCTCTGGTACAATCTGTGCAGTCGTGCTTCAATATAAAAAAAATTCTGCTTATTTGGGGTCATAATGCTCACATCTGCCCATAAGACTAAGTTATTGTATAATATCAATATTCTGTGCTTCTGTGAAAGTTGAAAAGTACCAAATTTGTTCAGAAGACAGAGTTGATAAGTCTAAAAACAATTTTCATATATCAAGAATTAAACATTTATTTGGATGTTTCTTCTCAAATGTTCTGTTTGCTGTCATGACGTTAGGGTTATAATTTAGTCTACTGATAGTTTTTGTTTGAATTATAAGTGCAGAAAGTATTACAATAACGAATTATATGTTATAATACAAAAACAATTTATTAAATGTTTATGCAAAGCAATTGCAGAGATTGGGATTGCTCAAGGATAGTTACAGGTAGGCTGGGAGTCAGCCACCCTTACCAGACTAATCAGGTAATAAGACAAATGAGCAGTACAATTAAACACTATCCATTTGAATGTCTGACTTTGCACCAAGATGAATAGTTCTCAATATCAAATATTCTGTTGCTGCTGATTCACTTCATTAATCTATTATACATGTTTTATTTAAAGTTACCGGGACATCCCTGAAACCATTTCCATGAAAAACGGCTAAAATGTAATACCACAACTC
>JAODVN010060844.1:0-10301 GCA_025434125.1 Chologaster cornuta
AATCACAATTATTGGATTTTTATTTTTGAGGTGCGGATATGCATTTTAGGTGAGATTAGGCACCCCTAAACAGACTCTAAACAATAGTGTGTGTGTCCTGCTAGGCTTGAAGCAGCGCTGCTTACTTACAGTGGTTCTGCTTGGCATCTTGGCTGGACCTGTTGGCTGTTGACATTACATGTAATGCCACTGGCCTTCCACGCCCATGCCAATACCCATGCCCCCCATTGGACCTGGACACCACAGAACACATCACGTATTCAACATCGTATATACACTGGTGAATAAGGTGCACTAAACTTTTTCACCGTGACCATATCAGATAGAGTGAGTAACACACTCTGTTAAACAGTATTTACACATGCGGGTATTATACATCGTTTGACATAGGGTCTGTACACCTGTTACACTATAGGCTGAGTCATACTGTAGGTTAATGCAGGTTAATGACCACAGGTATGATTGAAGCCTGTTTGGTCTGGTCTGTCTACAGACCGGTCTTGATGTGATGTGTGTGTGTGTGTCTAGCGTGCCTGGGACAGTGAGAGTGACCGCACATGGACAGGGCACAGAGACATAGCATTGGGTCAGTGAGTGCAAATAGGCCACAGTGACATGTTTGTGAGTGTGCATGTACTGTATCTGCTGTCTCAAGTGTGTGTGTGTGTGTGAGTGAGAGAGAGAGAAATGGTGCACTTACCAGGTGGTCTTATTCCCATGTGTGTCTGGCTGTCCATAACGAAGCCTCCCATTGGCTGACCATCTGGGGTGTAGGGCCCCCCCTGGGACACTGGACAAGACACATGCTAATGAGCACTACGTTAATGACCTCGCCTACTACTCTCTAACTAGAAGACGTTACATAAGGCCGTATGCAGCGACACTCACAATAGATACTCTAGCTGTGCTAGAAATATAGGCACCTCGCTGTTATCGGTAGTATGCCACTGAACAATTTTTGTGTGTGCGGAGATAAAATACCACATTTATTCAACCTGCCGAGTTGACAAAATAGATATGGGATGTTTTAATATTTCTCTACTTCATATTTGAAAATATCCGTGACCCTCCTTATATATTAACTAATGGTTAATTGGGCTCTATTATAGGTTGGGGTTGCAACTTTCCATTAAAGCTCAGGTATGAGAAGCACTGGCCAAGGCTATCTGTGGCTGTCTTTGAACTCAGAGTTCACCTTAAGGGAACCCTTGACCCCTGGCCCCCGATCCTTGTCGCAGTGCCCTACATTTTACAGCAGCTTCATAGAATGACATGTGTCCTCCCGAGACCCCAGAAGTAGGCTGGTATGATATGGTGGTCAGTGCTGGTAATGCAGCCAAAACAAGCTACAGTATGTTTCCCAAAAAGTCATTCTTGAGACGCTTGCTAACTAAGCTCAAATCAAAATAATATCCCTAGGCAGCGCCGCCCCACACATTTAAGCGCATTGTGATGCCAAGCAGCATTGTTGTTGTGAGCAGTGACCACTTTGTTTATGTTCCTGTTTATGTTGCCAGAGATGTGTAGAAGTATCTCATACTTCTTTCAGCACACACAGAAAACAGTAAGCTAGCAAAATGAAAGGTGATATTTGGTGAATCTGACAAAAAGTGTTTTATCTTACAATGAGCTTGCAATAGCTGACTATTGTCCTTAAATTAGGACATTTATCATCGACATACATCTTTAAATCACATAGAGCCCGGGAAAACGTACTGTCTGAGAGTGGGGTGGTTTGTGGATGCTATAAGTCTGACAGAAGTTTAGAGAAGCATTTAGTCATATGCACTTTTGATCACTTAAATGTATTTCTGACATTTTAAAGTGCCATACCAAGATCTGCTGGATTTGTGATACATCTATACAAGAAGAATGACTTTTCATTATATTCCACACTCGCTAATGCTTTAAACACCTCTCATAATCACCATTCACCTGGTAAGTTAGCAGTGTGAAAGCTTGAGGCCAAAGGCTAACAGTATTTCAGCCCCAGTTTGGCCTACTTCTATTTGTTTTAATCCCAGGTTAAAAGGTTCAATGGAGTGGCCAGTCGAAGCGATTAGCGTCTTTGTCTTGACTAATCCTCTTGGGTTTCGAGACCATTTACCCCCGGTGTTAAGCTCCGTTCACTTGAACACACGGAGGAACCAAGAGAGAAAACCCAGTCAGCTCATGGGGGGAATTTGCCACTGAAGATTTGAGGGCCTTTTATATAAAAATCCAATCTGTTGTTACACTCTTTAACATATGTGTGTTTAGGTTGCAATATACAATAATAGTAATTACTAAACATTAATTAACATTAATTAACATTGTATAGAATTATTGTAGTTATTGTATCAATATGGTATAGTGTTAACATTAATTTATGGCATATTAGTTCATTACTAGAATCATAGCCTATAGCCTATAGGCCTATTGCATGCCAGTATTTTACAGTACTCATTCATTTACATAAACTACTAAAGTTAGGAAAGTGTTAGCACTAGTATTTTCCCCACACTTCCTTTGCTGTGGATAGGAGATCAGACTTGCCTGCTCTGTTTGACTGGTCGATCATGGGCTGAACGATCCTCCGTCTTGCATTGATGAACCTGGAAGGAAAGCATACGTGTGTGATGTGGAAGGGGGAACGGGGGCTTGCACATAAAAAATGAGACATAGCGATCAGCATATGATTCCAATTTTCTGTTTTTTGTGGCTCCGGTGGAAGCACGTTCCGGAGTGTGAGAAACAAAAAGAACAGCGTGCCCGAGCTGTCGGCGATGGTCGCTTGATACTGTCTAGGCAGCGCTCCCAGACCGTCTACTGAGAGAACACAGAAACCTCAACTTTCTTCGTCTCACACAAGCAGAATTCCCAGCTTGTTTTGTACCACACCAAAGACCCGTATCAAGAACTCCATTGTAATGTAACACTTTTATCAATGGCTGCAATGGCCATGTTTACCAGGCAAGTGGAAACTATATGCTATGCAGACAATTGTCCATTTGAGCTACAGCAGTAGCCATCAGTGTCCCCAAAAGACTATGGGGACATTTGCTAAGTGATGGAAAGCGGAATAGTGTTAGGTTTGGATTCAAATTATTGGTTTACAGTACAGTAAGGATGTCAGATTATTCTATGGAATAGGTCAATATATAACATACATATATATATATATATATATTTCATACAGTATAGTGCAGGGGTACCACTGCAGTACTGTACAAGAGGTATTGTATTCTTTATAGGGAAGTTGACCTGTGAACAGAGGTGGTTCTATATGCATGCAAGCTGGTAAAAGACTAAAGAAACACCATTAAGTAACATTTCATTAAGAATAAGAACATTAGACAGCACCTGGTATAAATAATGGTTTATATTTTTTCTTTCAAAATCTTAGAAGTTTGTAACCAGATGATATTGATAACTAGTCAAGACTTGGCTTGAGCACGGCGTGTGAAACAGCCAAACAGTGAAGTACAGTAAGACTGATACATTGGATAATACAATAGTGCACATTAAAAGATGTGTCTGATAACACAAACACACACACGCATGTGCATGGGCCATTCTTTCAATGGCATGTTATTGCTTCACATCTGAATACAGTGGCGATACATCTGCACATAACCAAGGCATCTCATGCTCTCTGGGACCCTCTTACCGGCCACAATGCTACTGCTTTGGGGGCTTGAGGCAGGCTGTGCTTAGAGGAGGAGCAGCCATCGTGGTATGCACGACCTCTGGCCAGGCACCTCTGTAACCCCCACAAAATGCTCTCTGCATAAGAAGCACTCTGGTCTTGCTCAGCCTAAAGCCTTCTGAAACCGTGTGTGACCCCTCCTGACCTGCCCCTCCCCCCCACCCCTCCAAGAGTGAAAGCTCTGTGGTTCCCACTTGATTTATGTCCCTGTAGTGTTTCACCCACAGCTGGACGGTTCCATTTCAACTTATTGGGAGGAGAAGGGGAGGCGTGCGTATGTGGAGGGGTCGTTATGGGAGGACCCCGTTTCCTTTTCAACACAACAAAAGCTCTGGTGCTCTTTTCAGTGGGCTGGAACGAGGCAGAAGAGGAGAAACATACGATGTTAGGGAGACCAAGACGGCCAACAGAGAAGATAGAGGCAATACAGAGTGTGTGTGGGGGGGCTCACATGACTGTGTGGCTAGCCAAGCCATCAGACTACCAGGTGGCACAGATACAGGTGGCGGCATGAGACTACATCTTGATTTGACTTCATCAAGCCCCTAGAGAACAACCCTGACAGTACTGTACCTGATTACGGGTCTACCAGGGGAGGTGGGGGGGGTAGAGAGAGAGAGAGAGAGAGAGAGAGAGAGAGAGAGAGAGAAAGATCACATGAGGGAAGGAAGAGGACTACAGGAAGAAGATGAGAGAGAAGACATCCCATCAACACAGAATGAGGCAGAGAGGGGGGGGTATTGTGGCCCTCTGCTGCCTGAGCCGGGCGCCACTCACAGCTGGCTCCGCCTGTTAAGCAGCCAATGAAAGGAAGAACAGAGCCCCATGCACCCTCCATTAGGGAGGTAAAGTTCACCCCTTAGCGACCCCTTCACACCACGGGACCACTGCGTTTATGGCCCTGTGCGCTCCCTGGCACACAAAGAGTGCCACTATCCACTCTGTTCCACAATAGAGAGCCATTCTTCAGCAGCTAGACATAATCTGGCCAGCGGCAACGTTGTCTCTAATAGGCAAACATTTCCTTAAGCACCGCACATCACACAACGCATACATGTGCATGCAAGTCATCTCTAGTCTTGTACAGGCCATAATCACTGTCATTTCTCTCAAAGGGCTTCCAAGACCAGCGTTTATCAGGAGATTAGTGAGGACCCCCTAATCTTAATTCTGAAATAGCCAAGGGAAACCTTAAAGTGCCTCCATAAATCTGATTCTGATAAGGAATACCCTTTCCTGGAACGTCATGTGTGCAATTAATCAATTACGAAAAACCACCCCAAACGTAATGGCAATGCACAATACATTTGGTAATACACAATGCAGCAAACAAAGGCTCTATGTTAGCGGTCATCGCACAAAGCTATGGAAATAGCACCTGCCTGCAGAACTACAATGACATCACTGTCTGAGCAACATTTGTATTTCATGCATTTTTAAACAGACGGATTTATGATCATGCCAAAGCACTCTTTGGCAAGCACACAGAACACATGCACAAGAAAGCACAGGTCAAACCTTATCGTTTGGATCATGGCATGATATGAATATAACCACTCATGCCCAAACATAATAGTGTTTGTAAGGGATGCTGGGATATGTGGGGTAATGAAAGTGTCACGAAGGGTTAAAGAAGGGTACATCTGGTCCAGTCTCAACGTACACAACACACACACACACACACCCTTCCCAATCTCCTGCTCGTAAAACAGTACAGAAACTCCGCCCCCTCGGGTGTCATTCTCAGGTCAGTACAGCCTCCGAGCCCCTGGGTACATTTAAGTAAACCAGTCCAGCTGTTTGCCGTGAAAAAGCCATTTACACCCCTGACACACACACACACTGTTTTTACACACCGTTTTTCTCACCTGTTTCGGTAAGCTCATTTGAAGCCAATAGTGAAGAAGCTAAAATGCTTTGGCAACTTTTCCACAACCTCCAGCTCTCCAAGTTAGCGTAAGGAGCAGTTCTGTGCTGGCAAGACATGCTTGATGTCTATAAGTTACAGTATGAAAGCGTTTTTTAAATTGCCTCAGAGTGAACTAAATGTTTAAACCTTTTGGAAAGGTCATGCAAATCTAGCTAATTCTAAAAATACATTCCAAAGATGTCTTGCACACTGCTTGTTCCATCTAAACCTTTTCCGTAGTTAAAGAGCAACACATTCTGCAAGCAATGGGCAAATAAATAGTTTGGATGACAGCAATGTGGATAGATCGCTGGAGAGTTCCTTGGAGGACAATTTACTAGCATTTCAAGAGAAGACAAGACGAGGAGAGGAGGTGAAAGGACATCTAAAGAGGAGAGCAAGCCATTTGACAGGGAAATAGAAGGTGGAGAATAAACCTTACTGATAATGTATCTAAGAACATGTCTGAGGAGCGCAGGAGAGGGGCAAGTGGAGAGGTTGATGAGAAAAGGCCTAAATCTAGCTGTATCTGTAATGCTCTGTAGTAGGCATATATTTTTGCTTGGCCAGTGTGTAACTGTGTGTTTTCATCGTCCATGCTAAACTGCTACGGGCACACACAAACAACACACAAACACACCTGAGCTAAACGCACTGAACACCTAGCTTTGACAATACGAACAACGTGCTGTATTTACATTGACAGTATTTTAAAGTATAGTATGTAGTGTAGAATACGAAGGTATATGCAACTCGCAGCCTCTCTCTGCCCTTTTGAGGAACCTTCATTTACGCGTTCATTGCGCTGGCCTGGTCCCGCTTACTTAGATTCTGTAGCGAAAGGGAAATGTGTGAACTGTTCCAGAGACGTTGCCACAGCAACAGCAAAATATTCAGAAGGAATGGGACTAATGGCTTCAGAAGCCAACAGACTTCAGAAATGAACTCCAGTATTATTGCATTGCATCTTCCGGCACTGTGCTGGGCGCTCCCTAGCATACTAAAGCCATTCATCACCTCTTGTTCTGCATACCTGTGTAGGGGCCGGACTGGAAGCACCTAGAATGCCACAACCAGTCACCTCCGACCAAGCTCTTTACAGTTAACTCAAGCTGTACAGTATGTGTAGCTATGTGAATGTTGCTATTTTACAGTTCCCTCAGAACAAAATAATCCAGTGTTTCTACAAAGCCATATAGACAGAATAGACAGCATACAACAATATCCTAGTCTTTACAATGAGTTTCCAGTGTGCTTCGGAGAACAAACCCTATGGCACCAACGGGTGATGTGTTTTGATTTAATTTTAGCAAGCGTTCTTTAAAATCACTTCTGCCTATACTGTACATTTAACTGTAAACTGACTATGAAATGTGATGCTCTTTGGTTATAAAATGTGCCTGGCACTTCTCTCTACCCCTCCCCTTTATAACTCCTACAGTACACTCACATTATGTATCAATTTCCCTACAGCCAAGTGCATAGTAGTGTTTCTAACATGAACATGCCCTTATTCTGGGGCTGTTATAACAATCAATGCATGTCATTTTATGAGGTAATTCAGTTAGGTGTATACTTAATATTAAATATGAATATACTGTATATGACTGTGTCTTTAATTAACAATAATCATCATACTCTAACGTAGCACACAAATGGGCCCAAACGTATTGTTTTGCCTGCCCACACTGCTATAGGAAGGCATAGAGCCAGCCGTCCTTCAGCAAGGAGAAGTGTGCAGCTGAGAGCGCTACAGCCCACTGTGCTCTCTGCCTGGCTACAGCACCTGTCTCTCTCTGTGTGGTGTCTCTCCGCCCTAGTCCACCAGATAGGCCAGTTACCATGTTGGTCATGTTATACTCCGAAGGGTGGTTTTGTTTTGGCTGTTTACCTAGATTGATATACATTTGTTTATATCAGGATACATGGTTGGAAAAGCACAGGAGACACAAAGTTTACAAGAAGAATAAGAGACGGTTAAATCTTTAGAGACAAACACAGCAGGGGTTCAAGGGACAGGAAATGACTCAACAATTGCAGGGCATAAAGGCCCATATTATTATGATAGTTATATCACTTCCTGTGTTGGTACAGCCACATATGGAATGGAACTTTACAATTAAAGAATCTTGAGGCCTCTTCCAAAATAGTAGTATAATGTGTCCTAGAGTGTAGCACTGCTGGAATGTTTCTTTAGACTGATTTCCAGACTAGGATAAGGCCATGAAGTTGTATCTAATACCACCTTTAGTATGTTCATCCTTAACGCTTTCATGGTCTAAGCAGTTTGCTTCTGCAGTAGGAAACATGCAGACCTTTCTGTTTCTATGCATATTAGTAAATAGAGCAACTCGTTCAGACTGGATATTCTATTGCGCCCCCACCCTTGTCCAATTAAACAGGTTTGTCTGACTGCAATAGGGGGATATTTTAAAACAAGGAAATCCCAAAGGAGTTATTCATTCAAATCATTAGATACAGGTTGCCTGGGGGCTAAACCATTGCTCTAGTCCCCAAACAGCACAACAGACACCTTACTCACCAGTTGTTGACTTGAAGGATGGTTAGCCCAGTGTCTTGCGCCAACTGCTTTTTCTGCTCTTCTGATGGGTACGGATGCTGTTTTATATAAAGAGAGAACAGAGATCAAATGCATGAATGAACCATAATATGTCGCCTTTGTGTGCCGTTATTGCTGTGGTTGTTATTGTTGCCGGCTCTGGCAGTGCTAGCCTAAAAGAGATTGCTAATTAGCGTTAAAGGACGGAGGCGTGGCTCTGACTCATTAGGGAAATATGAAATGGAGCATAATTAATGGTGAAGAAATGGTGAGCCAATTAGAGAGTTTAGCCAAGTGGAGAAACAGCTCCATTAATTAGGAAGGTTTGGGGTGGGGCAGAGCTAGGCTATGCTAGAGCGGCTCCTGATGGGTCCAGAGATCAGGCTTGTTTCCCTAACAGTAGGGAATATGGCGCCGGCCTGGGGCTACACAGCCATTTCTCCTGTGTGTGTGTGTGCATGCATCTCTGAGAACATGTCTGTTTTTGTGTGTTTATTATCTCAAAGACACATGAGAGAAATATATATTCCACTAGTTCAGACACACTTTCCCTACTGTTCAGTGTCATTTTGGGCCTTGAGATAACATGCCCACTCATATTTGAATAAAGATGTTCTAAAACGATGAGATATGCTGCAACATTGCATTCAACGACATTGTTGATTACTTTGTGATTTTCTTTTATGATGTTCTTTTATGAAGTTTTGACGTGGTCACTGGTTTACACCTGGGATTGATAAGAGCTTTCACACTTGACCGACAGACTCAAAAGAATAGAGTGTGAAAACACCCTTAAAAAGCATGTGGGCCTGTTAACGGGATATAAGAGCTGGACTCCATCTCGTCGATCTTGTCTCCTCAAAGACAACTGCGTGGGGGAGGCGGGGGGGCGAGACAAGTCCTGTCCTCCACCTACTTCTCTGTAGTATCTAATACTATTTAAGGAATCCCAGATGTACAGAATAGCTGTACAAGTGTAACTGGCTCAAGCCATCAAGGCCTATAACAGCCCCGGGCCAACGTTCTGCACCGCTAAGCTCAATGACACGCTCTCTTGTGTGCTTCAACAATATTGATATACCACATCTCGTTCTGCGGTGGTGACAAAGATGGAAAGAGTCTTTGATGCTCCCCTCCAGCCCAGTCTGCTGTGCTCTGTTGTTCCCCACGTGACGTGATTGTAGCTAATTGGCCCAAAGTGTGTCTAATCTGCTAGAGTGACAAGCACGATGCTGCGTCGTCAAATGTTCAGCCTTCATCTCAGTTCAGTCCTGTTGTCTTGCTGATCATTCCATCAAAGCAGCGAGTTAGAGTGTGTTTGAGTGCGGTGAAAAATGCTGTTTGTAGGTGTAGGTCTGAGCGCATGTCTCCCAAAGTGCTGCGGCGAAGCGAAGCGGTGTCAAATGAGCCATACAAATGGCTTTTTCACCAGGGCAACACTTGTGAACACCTTTCTTCTGCTTCATTCAGGCCATGGAAGACAAGGCAGACGAGTGTGTAGTATCTGTCTATGTCGTCTCTGGAAAGCAGAAACACACGTTGCCGCAAGAGAAGCTCAGTAGAGCAGTAATATGCAGCCACCTGCTCATTATAGAGCGCCACTGGTCCTTGCCTAACAGGATTATGCAGGGACCAGTGGCGCTGAGATCCCCTCTGTCAGAAAAGGAAGGACGGGCCCCCCCCCAACCCCAAACATGTTACAATCACTAAGGGTAGGCCAACATCATTGATCAGGTGTACCTGATTCAGTGGGAGCACAGGTACTGTGATCCACACCTAGTTGGCATGCAACTAACACAACAGTTTGTTACCAAATGTATACCATAGAAGATTTTGCTTTCTTTTCCTTCCTGGTTCATGCATTCTCAGAAAGCTACTCGATGAATGGCCTGTGTCTTGTATCTAACATCATGTCCCTCAGGGATCAATGAAGTGCTAATAATTAATGCTAATAAAGTGCATATGCTCTCTGGAGGACAACCATCGCTTGATATCAAACATATTCAGTATTAGAGGTTCTGGGAGGTGTGTCATAGATTGGGTTATTTAGCTTCTGGGGTGTCGTCTCCAGGGTTCCCCTTATGGTGGTGGCATGGTGGTGCATGGTTGGTGGGCTGGATTATGGGTGGGTGTGTGCCCTGGCC
>JAODVN010060951.1:0-10301 GCA_025434125.1 Chologaster cornuta
TGCTTATTTATTATAGCAGTGCACAAAAGAGAGAGCCTCACTTTAACAAGGACACAGACAGACACAAACACATACACACAATACAGTAGATGTGACCATTAGAGGTGAGGATTCTGCTGGTATTACACAATGCTAATTGTAGCGTTATTTTCTTATATTTAACAATTATCTGGCTCCTAACTGGTGGAAAGTTAGCATCATTATCTTTCTTGGCCTCTACAAAAGTATGGACGTCTTCTATTGTTGTGCCAATGGTCATCAACATATTAGTGTATTTAGGTGAAAGCTCATCATGTGATGTGCATGGACTAAACTAATGCTTAAATCCTAATCCTCAACCTCAAATTGGTTTCCTTTTTTCTGCATGATTTGAGGTCTGTATAGTTTGTGTAAAGCACTTTATAGATGGTTTATAAGAGTTCCTCAAGCTCCCCAAAATGTGTGCTGAAGTAATACAAAGTCTTACTTTAATAGACATCCCTGTTATGGGCCTACAAAGAGAAGTGATAGTATTTTAAAGAACGGACAACCTCTTGCAACAATATGTGCTGCTGTCTATATGCTTCACATTCGCCAAGTAAAAAATATGGTAGGGCTGCATGATGTGGCCTAAATACAAAATCATGTCTACATTGTACCTTGATTTAAATTAATGAAAGATTAATTTATTTGTTTTGCTCTTTTTCTTCCATGCAGCTGACATGAAGGGACATAGTCACGTGACTACACACGCTGTAGTTATACATTTTAATTTATTTGTAAACTATTTGTTAAAGCAGGATAACTTAGTTTTGCTAGCAAATGACTAAACCATTAAACAACAAAAGCTACATGGATTCATAATTACTTAACATTACATTGACAGTCAAAAATGTAATGTTGTGTGTTATTACACTGTAGTACGTAACGTGTCAGTTGATTGCATCCGGTTGTATCATGTAGTTGGAATTGGTGAGCGCTTCCTTACATTTATCCATACTCCACCAACCAATTGTAAGCATTTCGGTCAGTGATATTTCAGAACCATTACCATATTACAGAAATTGTATTTTCTTACAGTAGGAGTGTCTAATTGAAAAAGATGACTTAAAATCGCTAGCCTACATGCTGGTGCAAAATGTACCAACAATGGGGGCAGCACCGGTAATAATGTCTTTGCTTTGAATTTGAAAGATAGAAGAAAACTATTTGGAAACTTGTGGTAGATGTAAGTAAGTTGCCTGTAACGCATACAAGTCTGTTTTGTTCTGATATTATGTGATGCACGCCACCGGAGCTGCAGTGTTCTGCGCCAGTGACATTAAGTTAAGGTTCAATTTACGTCTGTCGTGGGTGACACTATTGATAGTAAGACAGCAGAGTTTTCTCAGCAGATATAACTTTTTTTGCATTTTATGGTTTATTGCTGTGCCTGGGATGGTCACGATTTTCAAGATGGTTGTCCCAGGTCCAAACAAATAGCCATATCTGTAAAACCTATTTTCGATGAACGTTCTATTGAAAAAACCACCCTGGGAAAATTTGAGATTCTGAATTTTGGTTTCGATTACTTTTTGATAATCGGCCATGGATAATGGACATGTTATACATTTTTTCTTTCTTGAATTTATGTTTTTCATGGTTGGTCAACAAATTGAAACTTGTAAAGAAGTAGCCTCTTTACGAGATTGCCTTTAGCCTTTCACCTTTTCCATGTCACCTCCAAGCATGCGGGGGCTAATATGATAATGATGTGGAGCTGTCCGGGTATTAGAGCTAATATTAGAGCTGGCTGATTAAGCTTTACATCGATTAGTCCATAACTCAACACTCAGCGCTGGCCTGTACTGGGCAACGACTGGGGTTTGAGCAGATGGGTTTATGGGGTGTGGAAGTGTTGAGGACGGCACTGATGTTATGAAGGATAGTATGGACTCTTTCTACCATTGCATTCAAAAGCTATTCACACACTTTATACAGTACAGTAAGCCAGGAATAACGCACGTTTTTGTGTAAGAAGTCTGACATTGATGTGGTATTATGCAGCCTTGCAGCTGTTCCATAACTTTTTTTAGATGTGAATTAGTAAAGGTATAGTCAGCAAGCTAATTGTACGCTAATACACCTTTGTGTAAAATACAACAAATATCTCCTTGCATTTCACTATCTTATCTTTCTTTGTGTGTAGCCTACTGAAAAAAGAATCTGGTACTTCTAGCCCCGGCTCCGTAAATTTAAAGTGGCGAACACCGATTACAACAACAAAGCCGATTTGCTTCATAGTACCGGTACGTTTCGCTCTGTGGGGCAGCACTGCGGACGCACAGTATATTGTTTTGATTTCAGCTCTAGTTAGCAAGTGTTCTTGTGACTTAAAGGCAGTGATCCTGCCTTTAAGTCAAAGGGACATGCCTCAATTGTGCACATATAGCAAACCGTATACACATCTGTTGGAATTTAAAACCTAAACAAATACGGTGACTAACTGAATACAGCACGAGCAGCTGCTTCTTCAATCTAACACTGATTTGCGTCAGCTGACTGATTAAGCACTGTACTTGGTTGTCCTTTCATTTCTCATGAACTATGCTCTACGTTTTCCATCTCTTTTAGGTAATTAATAAGCATATTCTACAATTTTGGTTGAAAAACTGAAACAGTTTCTGAAGTCTGAAGAGGCTGTGCTGACGCCACTGAAGTGCAAAGCAGTGTAGGAGGCCATGAAAATATGGAATACATAAACTAGCAACATGTCTGAAAAGAAAGCAATACAATTTTAGATTAGGTGTGGGTTTGCAAAGGTGAGAGACAGAAGGGGGGTTGTGGGAGACTGGGAGCTTCTGAGAAAAGGTTCGGACCCTTGACTTGCATTCCCAGGTTTTTAATCCAAGAAGAAAGTCATTAAGGTTCACCGCTACAGTAGAGGCCAATTAAAAGCAGTAGACTTGTGTCTGGAGAAAGACATCATTTGCTGCAAAAACACAGCCTTTTCACCAATCCCCTTCATTCACCCAGGGAATCAAAGTGCCTAGAAGACATTTCTGCTATATATGTTCTTCATTCAAAATGTATGCTGTACAGTGTTAGATAGAGTAGACGTACATTACAACAAATACGGTGCAAAGAAGGTTGATTTATATAACGTAAGTAGTAGCTATCTCGTTAACTCGTATCACAAACTTGCGCCTTACAGACAAGAAGACATTCTTAATGGAAATCCTCAATTATCCTTAACAAAGCCCAGATTTAGTCCAATTAGCTGCAACATCTATCTGTGTGCTAATATAATACAGAGATTGAGGAAGATGCAAGGGCTTGACTTTAGCCCCCTTGTTTACTGAAATAATGGATATGATTAGATTCTCCCTGATTAATGAGCTTTACAGGGCATACAACAGCCCAGAGGCTTTTCATGTGTACAAAGCCCAATAATAATTTCACCTATTTCCCTGGAGTCAACCCATCACTTTGCTATTGAGTTAGATTAGTGCACTACTGAGCCAAAGTGTTCATCTTGAGCTCATTTGGGAAAGCTTATGTGCATACTCTACTGTTTCCATCAAAGCAGTAACTTTTAAGAGTTAATTGTCAATTATCTGTTAAGTACCCACTTGGTGCATCTGTGTGTGGTATGTCCGGATTTTCCTCATTTTGCACTGCACCATGGACCCTGTTAGGGGCTCATCTGACAGCTTTGCAGGAGTGCCCTTGTTTGTAGCTTGAATAATTAGATTAGGTGTGAGTTTGCATTGGCTCGTGTACAGTAGTAACGTACACTCAAATGCAGAGATGCCTACCGATGCTGCCACTGGTTGTTAAAGGCCAAACAGGATTTACAGCAGTTGACTGACTACATAAATAAGGTGTAGCGAATGTGTTGATGGTGGAGCAGATGATATGAATTTTCCCAGCTAAGCAGGTTGTAGTTCTCTTGAGGACTATTATAATAAACTGACTAGCTGCTCTGTGTAGATTTTACATGTCATGAAAATGGCCTTTTAGTTGCTGTTAGACCGTTTTCCTGTCTACTAGGCTTATTCTGGTGTAGGTGTGTTATTGTGGGGCTCAGTGGGGGTGTTCATTCGCTTTTCAGCGGGAAACTGGCGCTTGACATATGCAGGCAAATGGAGAGAAGTGCTGCTGTAGGAACTTCTAGAACACCATAGGTGGGGCGTCCAGGGGCCAGTTCATTGGCTCACAGCCCTCTACTGGTATAGTGTGTGTTGTGATGATATAATGTAAGAACTCCAGTATATTTTAAGGCTTGCGGCTCTCCATACAAGATTTGCTCAACCTACAGTGCAAGGTGGAACAGGAGGAAAGGGTAGGATAGATAAATAATGTATAAATGGAAATATTGAACTAGGGAATGTTTTATTTCTACCAGGGTTGTGTGTGCGAGCTCCGAACCACGGCACTCGGCCGGCTGTCTGCCGCAATATGCAATGCTGATTGATGGCTCTTTCCAACCCCTCCCCTTTCATATTAAAAGCGCGCTTCGCTGCCTTTTCATATCTGTCTGCTTTTTGTTCCTATCCCTCCCACACTCTGTGTGGCAAGGCTTCTGTCTCATGCCTTCCTTTTGAAAAGGTAATGATCCCGGCGTGTTGAGATTATGTATGTGAGCCGCGCACTGTAATGGCCTGGCTTCTCACTGCCTGCCGCATGCTAATCCCACAACTGAAGGAATGAGATGACATCTGCAGGGAGCGCTGTGTGTGCGAGGTGCGGCCCCACATGAAAGGGCGGCCATTAAAAATGATCAAAGAAATTACTGCACTCGTGCCTGGCTAGGTGTACGTCCACACACACACATACACATACACACACAGTAGGCTACACACAGCAATTAGTATTTCCCTCTGATGGATATTTTCCAAGTGATCCTCTGTGGATATTCCTGAGTCTAGTTACCCTGTAGGCTTTCTGTAGCTGATGCACCCATGCTTGCACAAAGGAAATGGAGGACAAGCTCAAGTTCACAATCAACTTCTTCACTGTGTACCTTCAAATGCAAATGATTCAAGGCCAATTAGGCCATATAGTTGTATTTCAAATACAAAAAGACCTTCTCTTTTGTACAATTGGTTATTATATTAACAAATGAATTTGGCCTAATGTTTGTTCTCTGTAATTACATTATGTGTATTGATGCCAATACAGTGGCCCTGGCATCTCTTAGCCCAAGGAATTTTGTATGGATGTTTGTCACAATTTCCTAATCTACTGCTCTCCATTCTTTGTAAAATAATTTGCTTGTAGAAAATGTTGTAGGGATTACATCCATGGTTGTTTGGGGTACGTCCAAGTGTTTTTCCCATGTCTGTCAGCTATAGTATTCACTTATATTATTTTCTATGCTCATTTGACTCATCCTGTGTGTGTGTGTGTGTGTGTGTGTTTTGGTCCCTTTTGGTGTATCTTTGGCCTGTGCCCTACAGTAGGTGTCCATTCTGGGCAACTACACGTTGTGAACCAGACAGCTGTTCTTATCAGTAGCTGTGTGCTGCCTGGCTGACATTTTACTGTGGTCAGCCAGCTGGCTGTCATCACAGATTCACTTCCAGCGAGGACGCTCTAGACAGAATAATGCTCCTTCTTTGTTAAATGACTGGTCAGAAATGGCAAGTACTTGTTAATGTAGTGCTATGCAACATGCAGATAGGTCACTCTAGGATTGGCATAGACCGTGCCAAAGGGACTGGACAAATTGACAAATGGTCTGTGGGAAGATGCAAAAGGAACCAAATGCTCATCATAATTGTAAATGATTGTAATTTTAGTGCATAATATATATATATATATATATTGTTTTTTAATATAATTCATATTTAATATCTGAAGCTGAGAGAATATTGTTATCACAGGGATCCATTACAGTGTGAGATTTCTCCTCTGTCGCTCCTCAGCAGCTCCCCAGCCCCTACCTAAATCTCTGCCTCAGCAGTCCATTTTAGAGCCATGCGGCTACATGGCTCGGTGGGTAATTTCACTGCCTTTTCATGTGTCGGAGGGCGAGGATTCCTCCTCCATTAGGCAGTGTCTTCTTGTGATGTGTGATGTATGCACAGAGAGGCAGCCTGATGTTTATTCATCACTCTGAAGGCAATGAATGCCTCAGCGAAGCCCTCTGATTTCCTTTTAAGGGACAAAACTACACAGGATTGAGACTCGTGCTTAAAGGCACACGTCCTGCAGCCCCCCACCCCACATAATCCCCACCCCGTCTCTCTTGCCCTCTCCTGTCCTTTTCCCCTTGTTTTATTTTTTCATTTTACATTTCTCCACGATATTATTTCTGTCAGAGTCAATTAGTTTGACCCTTGGAGAGAAGTTATTTCCTTGTGGTTTCTCTGGGTGTCTTTGCAACTTTCCTCCGCAGTGAGGACCGTGACGACGGGATGAATTTGGATAGTTTTTCCAGCAGCTTGGCATTTTAAAGCAACAGTGCGCCTAAAAGGCCCTCTGGTCAGACACACACACAAAACTGGAACCTTCTCCATGTTTACCCCAATATTGAAACCTTTGAAGCTGACCAATTGCCATGCCAGGACTTGAGACGCAGGCTTGTAAGAGCTTTGCAGCGATCAGTTATTGCTTTCATGAGCTAACAGCCTGCCCCACATTCCCCCCTGCCACGTCTAAATGTTCAATACGGTAACCATAATTTGAAAAGCTAGTCCCTATTTGTCTTGTAAATTACTTTCTAATGGTAATCAGGCCACATCTATCCATCATACCAGCCACAAGTCCACACACTTCTTTGATGGGACTCGCAACATAAGAAAATGCTATGCATTTATAATCTAAAGTATCTTTTTATGATATTTAAGAGATCTTATTTTCTAAGATGCTCATAGGGTCTTAAAAACAATGTAATTGTCTTAAAGATGTACGGTATATGCAGTGAATCCTGCTCTATTTGCATAGGCTGCCTTGCTGTCTGATGTATTGCCATTTGTCAATAGCAGCAGGGAGGCTTCACACATAATGTCTGTTTTATTTTGTTTAATGGCGTTATAAATTAGAGCCCACACCAAATTGTGTGTATGTGTGGTGGACGGGGGTTGTATGGGGATAAATACAGTGGGGCTGAATCGAAAGTACCCACCACCAGCTTTTTTTTTTTTTGTATATGTTCTTAACGCATAAGTAATGGACAGCCCCCCCTTGCTCTGTCATTCCCTGCTCGGTTTGACTATCACAGGAATATTAACATGATCCTCAGGCTTTTAAGATGCACTAGTGCACGAGCGAGGCAAATGAATGCCTTTTTGTTTTTAGCATATGTAACAGCGCGCTAATCAGCACACAGTTGAGCCTTGAGTAGGTCCTATTCCAAGCTCGTATGATAATGAATGCAAATGCAGCAACTCCTGCAAATGCCAGCGAATGATATTAGCGTGGCAGGAGAGGGCAGGGGAGCAGAAGAGCACAGAGGGGAGGACAAGAGTGAGAGCTGGTGTAACCAACTGATTGTTGTGCTGTCACATTGATTTGCATGAAAAAGGCCGGGCTAATTGCATCACTTAGCTGTGGCGTTCTGATAAATATGCAGCAGAATTACCAGAGGATACGGAGGAGCTTCTATTAGAGGAGAGGTTTTTGTTAGTGCGTCACACCTTGTATGTTTCTGTTGGACCAGCAGCAGCGGGGGCAATTCCTGGTCTTACTCCACATACAGTGGTATGGTGTATGGACCATATGCATCTGCACATTAACCTGGCCAGATCCGTGCATAGGTCGTGTTGACGTCTTTGGAGGGCTAGGGCTGAAGAGGTGGGAGGATGTGGATGAAATTGTGTTCTGAATAGTTCCTGATACTGCTAAAGGCAACACTTTCCCTTCGTTCTTTTTATTTCCTTTCTTTAATAATAAATGATGGATGTTTCAAATTAGAAAACAGTGCTGAGAAAATCCAATTTAGTCCGGGGCTTTGCAGGGAGAGTATAAAGCATAAGAAGCATTCTGTATCAAAAGGAGACATGCCTTTGGTTTAATGTTTGCACTAGGGGCCAATGCTGTATGATATAATGTAGCTTGTGAAAATCTGCCTTATTATGTGCCATTAACAAATCACCAGGCTCTACCTTCCAGTGTGCTGTATATGGGACTCTCAAAGGATTGTGGGTGGCCTCTCTTTAGGCATTGATTTATAGTCCTTATTTAGTCACATTGACTTGGAAGATTATAAATGTTCTGTGGTGTGTGTGTGTGTGTTGCGTTTACCTCTGTATTTAAGGTTTTTTGTTTATGTCTAGGCTATTTGTATGTGTGCACGCGTGAACGCATGCACATGTCGTTAAGAATAAATCTATGTCCACATCCCTAATGGCCAGACCTTAATAATTGATGCTTAGGGAAGATAAATAATGTGTTAAAGTTACAATCATTTGTATGTAGCAAATTCTAGGAGCTTTTCTCGAAAGGAGTTATTCAAACCTTACAGGTCAACTGCCACCCTTTGGCCTAGATTCGACTGAAATTGGCACACATAAGCTTGTACCTACCATATATTTAATAAGAATATAGATTGTTGGTCACTTAGACCAAGCATTGTCTTCATTTATCTTACTAACCACCACCCTGTTGTGTTTTTTATCAGACAGGATGCACTACATTCTAATCAACTGTTGACAGTATACCTAGAGTATACTAGTGCTGCATATTTCTACACAGTTATTGCAAGCGCAAATAAGTTACTTAAGATTTATTTTTAGATCATTTTGAATTGTCCTTGTAGGCATTTGTAAATGCTAATGCTTAGGCAATGCTACTAATGCGTAAGAGACTTGCACAAAGTAAACCTGAAAGTAAAAAGATTTCAGTCCCGATGCCTGATACTGAGTACCGAGTACAATATGGAGTACCGATCCAATTCCTGCATTAAATTGCAGAAGGTTATATTCCTCCCTGTGACTGAGGAAGAAACTGGGAATCATGTTTTGTGTTGAGCATTGCTTTCCTAACTGTAAAACAGTATATGAATTTAAGGAAATATAAACATTTTCTCATTGATGGACAGCATTTATACATCACTTTTTCTAACGTTTCTTCTAACGTTTCTAACGTTTCTTCTAACGTTTCTAACGTTTTTCTTCCATTAACATAAAGGGCTGTACAGTATTGCCTCACATCTACCCATTCACACACATTCACTCCTGACCACCCCTGGAGCAGTTAGGGTTAGGTGTCTTGCCGAAGGACCCCTCGACACTTGGTAAGGAGTTAGCGGGGTTTGAACCAGCAACGTACTGTACGGATCAAATGTGTAAAATAATTCAATTGTACACTACTTTATTTGTACCCTACAGCCGTACTTAACAGCAACATAAAAACTGGTATAAATTACACTCTGGATTGGCTTAACATAAACACATGTATTAGGGAGGTGCAGCTTTAACATTCTATGCGAAATGAAGTCACCCAACTGGTTTTTGCATTGTATGACCATCCAGCTGCCAAAATTCTGACTTATTATGTCACAATTCTGGATTCTTTTGCAGGTAGGTCTTAGCACATTTAGCAGCTAGCACAGGTGCTATATAAGCTACAGTGTGCAGGCTACTTACCAGCCTTCTTTGGCATTCTCCTGGCATAAACGATTTAAGGAATAGGCCATCCCAAGGATTTTTTTTTTTTTAGCAGACTTTTCTAAAACCTAGACTCAAACCCGTTCATTGTTCTGTCGCCTCCTGATCTTACTGCCCATTGTTCTTGCTATGACTCTTTTTAATGCAGACAAGAGAGGACATGGAACTACTGTAACATGATCAATGTGCTGGGAGAAGTCTGTCTTTTAACTCAGGGGGATTTCATAATTCCCTTGTCCACCACACTGCAAATTATAAAGAGAAATAGAGATTTCCATTTTAATGTCCTCAAATCTGACTTACAAAAACGACGGAAATGTATAAAAAGTCTGCAAAATGAACGGCATAAAATCACTGCTAAGTGTAAAAAGCACATTTGCTCTTTTTTGTTCTGGCTGCGTTCAAGGTAATTCACTTGAGTTAAACTGAAAACACAGCTAATGTCTTTGGCTTGTGGGTATAAGGATCGCGGAAATGAGAGCTGAGGGACCCTCATTAAAATCCTCTAATGTCAATCATTTTCAAACATGGCATTCATCAATTTCCATTCTTTCCTTCCTCCCTTTGCAACTTTATGGACGGCTGGACATGAGGAACGACAAGAAGCTGTTTTGGTCAGTCTGGAAAATACATAATTTGCTAAAGTCTAAAACAAGTCCTTGTTAGGAGCTACAGTCAACATTGTTGTCCATATGACACTTGTTAATACTTCTATTAACATAATCGCTA
>JAODVN010061280.1:0-10296 GCA_025434125.1 Chologaster cornuta
CCTGTTAACTATAGCCAAAACGAGCCATAATGCACATTTCTGCTTCTGCGGGAACACGCAAATCACTTTCTGTCAGGAAATCACTTTTTGGCACAACACCGGTACTACCGAATACCGATTTGAGGTTAAATCAAACTGTACCAGATTTCAGTACTTTAGCGCACGTAAGGAGAGAAACGTGAGCAAGATTAAATCATCCCTGCACAGCTTGCAGTGTGTTAAATGTTCAACACAATCACGGCTACGATGAGCCAAAATTAAGTACAGGTTTACATTTTTTCTGTGCTTAACTCCCACTTGTCATGGAGGGTTACATTTATCCAGTTGCTGGCTACAGTGTTTCGATAAAAAATATTTTAAAAAAGTTATGGCGTATTTATAGCTTGCTCAATGTTCGCTGTGCCTTTGAGACTAAGAGTTTTCAGTATCAACTCTTAATGTTCAATGGATAAATAGCTCTTTAATTTAGTGCGTTATGCATCTATTTATCATTCTGGATATGCGCGATCCCATCAAGGGGACCCAATCACGGCACATCTCTTCCAGCTCTTGTCAAAACCTTGTTGGCGGTTCGTGTAAAACATTATGTAGTTGCAGTTGAGACTGGAGCAGTGAGATAAACAGACGCTGTAGAATCGGCGACAGCAAACTCTTGCAGAATTGATGTCACAAGTAATTGAAATTAATCGGAATATCGCGAGATCATGGTGGTCTCACGAGGCTGATAGTGCAGGGATTACGTTTCCGGTTTCATATCAAACTAGGCCTATTATTTATAGAGGTACTATTTACGTCCTCATTTCGGATTTAACCCTGTAGACTACAACTACAATTAATGGCACTATGAAAGTGTGCCACGCTAACCGTACGTAAGAACACAGTTCAATAATGCTTACATTAGGCTAAAGCATAACTCTTAAAACATGTTTGTAGAGTCAGGCACTTTTTTTTCCATGGGCAACATTAAATTCAATGAATAGATATTATTATTATTATTATTATTATTATTACCCTAGTGTTTATGGCTATACAGGCGTGGCTTAGGTGTGCCGACCATGGTTCCGACAGCGGAAATGACCAGATGGTTCATCCAATCAACTGCCAAGTTTTTTTTTTTTTTTTGAAAGTACCGCTATTAACTGTTTCAATGTACTACCCAGATGGACTTGTGACAATTCCTCTGGCATGTCAGGTTAATGAGCAGTCTGTATGTAAAACATGTGCAATTTTTTTCTTCAATTAAATATCAATTGTTGTATGGATGCTTTTTATTATATCCGTCTGTGGCTTAGTTTGCACTGAAAATCTAATTGACATACACGTACACTTTGAAGTCACATATTGACCTACACCAGAATTACTTGAGTAATAACAATTCTATTATGTTCAGTAGGCCTACTTAGAATACGCAGTGCTTTCTGTTTTGTGAAGAGAAACTGGGCTAATAATGTCACATAAATCCTTCTTCCTTTTTCGTGTTCAGTTCTCTTTCTGTGAACTGTCACATAAAGCTAATTTAAAATTGACACTTGTGTGCTGAAAGGGAGCCAATCACATCATGTAGACTTTTAACAAATTCTGAATGAACATTAAAAAAAAAAGAATTTCAGGGGGGCGGCATACTATACTTTCCCATTTCATTGATCCCCTTGGATTGCTTCTAACAATAAATTAAATCAATAACTGTTTTAATTATTGATAGAAAGCACTGCTAGTTGCAACAAACAGGCTCTATTTTTGCCCCACAGAGGACATAGAGGTGCGCTTCTTCCAAGATTCCTGGGAGGGAAAGGGTACGTTCTCCCAGGCGGATGTTCACAGGCAGGTGGCCATAGTGTTTCGCACACCACCATACCGTGACACCAACCTGACGGAACCCATCAAAGTGAAGATGCAGCTCCGCAGGCCCTCTGAACGCGAAGTTAGTGAACCAATGGATTTCCAGTACCTGCCCTCTGATCCAGGTAGATAATTTACTTGGGATGCCTTTTTTTTCTTGTGTCAATATATCATGGTTCCTGTTCCTGATTTAAATGTAGTGTTGAAGAAAACAAATGTTGAAACAATAATGCTAATGTTTTAATATCATTTAAATTGTGGTGTTGATACAAATTTGATATTAATTACTAAAATATGTTCAAAGATGAATACAGGCTGATGGAGAAGAGGAAACGCACAGGGGATATGTTTCAGAGCTTAAAGGGGTCTATGATACAAGGAGGTACGTTTTGTACAACACTATTGTCTTTGAAAGCAATTAAGTGATGTAATTTAATGTTAATAATCATATGTGTAGTTTCAGTTGGAGTGCCACCTGAGAGAAGGCCTTTTGCTAGAAGAACAGCCAAGCCACAACCAGTGAAGGTACACTCAGGTAAGTCTTGTTTGAACTATTTCAAAATGTCAGTGACATGTTCAAAACAATGTGGTCTAAAGCAATAATGTTCCATACTCTATGCAATTTTGAATGGGGTAATGTACAGAAAGTTAAATGTTTGTCTTGTGCTGCCTTCAACAGGTGTAAATCCTGTGATTCCCCCTGATAGTGGACTGAAACCTCAGCCCTCTTACCCCCCCTTTATCCAGCCAGGACAGCTCTTTCCAGTTCAGCCCAAGGTAGAGGCCTCATCGGTGGCCTCTGCATCTACAGCCAGTCAGACATGTAAGTTCATGGGGAGCCTGAAAATAGACTGTGAACCGAAGGCTGCTACCCCAGAGGCCAACTTTTACTTAAACCAGGCAGCAGCCTCCTCCTCTGCCACCTTGAACCAGGACTACCCCACCGTCAACCTGTCGGATCTCCCAAGCTTCACTTTCCCTACCTACCCTACCTTCCTCTCCAGTACTACCCAAGAACCAGCATCTTCTCAGGAGGCCATCCAGGTTGCTCCTTACAGGGTGGACAACCCGCTCGAGGATGATGAGTTTCCTAGCTTCTCTGAAGCCCAGACCACCATGGACAGTCTGGATATGTCTGACTTCGCAGAATTCTTTTACACTCAGCGCGAGGGTGTGAACAGCGCTTCAATGATCACTCAACTCCCCACCACTAGCGCCACCACTGCCCAGAACAATACAGCATGCCTGACGTCATCTGATCCAGCTAACATCCCAGGAAGCACCTGGATGAACTACCCTAACAGCATAGTCAATTTGCTGCAGAGCGAGAACATGATTGACAGTTCACCCAGCAACGCTAACCAGTGCAACAGCGTCTTGGATGACTTTGACATGCTGATGTCAGGTGACGATGATCGTCTTATGTCCATTTTGAATAGTGGAAGCTAAGCAAAGTTAGCTGGATACCCAACTTTATGTTCACCTACATGTTTTTTTTTTTTTTTTACTGACATATTTATAAAGCCCCATTTGCCCATTTGTTCCTTTATCTCATAGAATTGAAACTCCTTCAGATTACCTTTGGGTTTTCTGTGAAGTAAATGCATATGGTGAATATGAAGGGCTAACTGATATATGTTGTGAATAATCTTTGTGGACTGCATAATAAAATACCATTGAGTTGATGGTATGTATATGGACAGCTTTGCTTGTAGCCCAACACACTGTTCCCATCCTTTCCTTGATGGGGAAAAACTCAAAGTCTGAAAGCCTTGATATTAAGTGTCTTCTCACACATGCTAATATTGACAGAAGCATTTAATATACCAGATATTATTACAAGTACCATTTCCACCGTCTTCCGTTAAAGGTTCTCACCAAAACAGATTGTATAAAATGCTGATTATTTTAACTCTGTAGATGTTCTGAATTCTGTAACATGTAAAGCATGTTTTTATTTTTATATTTACACAACTGCACAAGCTATTGACAATATGATATGATCCATTTTATAAGGTACTAATCAAAAAGTAATACTAATGCGTTTCTCGCTAGAATTATTTCTTAAAGCTGAATTACTACTCATTTAGTAATCAGATCTCGTTGAGCTCTTAAGTGTTGTACCACAATGAAATTCCAATGAAGGCCTATATAATTTTCTAAAAGCATTAGGGAATGTGATCATAGCATGTATATACTGTATTCTGCTCTATCCCACCTCCCCACAGTTGCATTTTATGACTAGTAGCTGTAGGTAAATGCCAGTAAATGAAACATGAAAAGATCTGTAGGGCACTCTGCTATACATGGTAGGTATAAAAGCACACAAATTAAGATATATGGTTCTTCATTTATTTTGTCTGTCAAATTCAAAACAATAAAAACAAGTTGTTTTAAATAAACAAGATTTACAAATTTAACAAAGGGCTTCAAACAGTTTGACTTTTAACTACAACATCCCACATTTAACATTGAAATGTAAGCTTTTTCTAGCTTGTATTCAAAGACAAGAACTCAAGATCATAATTCAGTTATTGGCAAACTTTGAAGTTGAGAGATGTGCTAATTAAAGCATACCTCAGGTGCTTTACAATATTTTATATTAAGTGACTGGTTGATTGGTGACCTTATTGATAACGTGAGAGCGCCTAGGCACGCATTCCAGGTCAAACTTGCTCTCGTATATAGTCGGACAGAGCTTCCAGCGGTTGTTTCGATAGATTCCCAAATAAGTGTATACATCTGGCTTGTAGGAAAGAGGACACTTCACCCCTGTCGCACGGATAACCATGTCCAAACTCATGACTTCATTCTCATCAGTGAAGTTCTGGTTATACGCGCAGATGATCTGCTTGTTATCTGACTTGGGGTCGAATGTGCTCACTTTTACTGCTGAAATCTTCCCATCAAGTGCTGCTCTGGCCACACACTCCCAGGCATGGTCCAACTTGAAACCAGTGTCCAAGTGCATAAGCCACTTCCCAGAGAGCACTCTGTGGTTTAATGCCAGTTCCTTTACGGTTTGGAAGTTCACCGGCCTGTTGCTGGATAACAATTTCTCCCAACTCTCCTGAAGCCCATTAACATCCTTATAACTCGGACAGTAATTTGGACCCACCACAGAAATCCAACCCACTGGACCTTTATCACACTCTTCATTGCCATACCGGAACACTTGTGAAGGCCTGTTACTTTCGAACCATTCATCAAATTCTGCTCTGGGAGTTTTTCGTGAGTCAAATACAATCCAAGGGTCCATGTCTGCTGCCATGGCCTGTGCGGCATATGTTTCAGCAGAAAAGGATTCTGTGTTCTCATTTTTGTCCTCCACAGGAACTTCACCCTCTTCCATGGTGCTGTCAGTGTGGTGGATTTAACAGGTTAAACACAGGGGTTTCTTTAGTTGTAGTAGGATACTCGGTATACATGGTGTATGCCTAAAGGCTAGCCATGTAAGTAATATGATTGGTAACTATACAGTTTTCTCTATTTACAGATTTGCCTGCATTTATAAATTAATGGCATATTTCATGGCACAGGGTGAATATACCTGGTGAAATGCTTTTTCAAAACCAAACTGAAAAATTAGAACATTTATCACTGTACCGGTGTCATGCCCAAAAATGACTTGCTGATTGTGTGATCATGGTATGTAAAAGTGCATTTTATAGTTATATTCCCACATTTTTACCTGGTAAAAATGAATTGATTATAATCTATGGCTCAAAACTAAAACAAAAAAAATTAAGGATATTTAAAAAAATATTTATTTGTATTGAGACGGCCTATTATGCTAAACAAGGATATTTGATTTAGCAGGAAAACACACTTTACATGTTAGGATACATTAATTATAGACATGAAACATATTTCTATAGTATACAGTCCAACTAACATGATGGCTTTCTACAAAATATCTTTTTTAAATTATCCTTAATTTATAGTATTTAACCTGCTCCGTGCCCTAGATTATAATTAATCTATTCATTTTAACAGCAAAACAATGTGGGAATATAGCCAAAAAATGCACCTCATACCGTGATCACTTTTTTTTTCAGCAAGTCACTTTCAGAAAAAAAAGAGACTTGCTGAAAAAAAAAGTGACCATTGACGTACGGTACCGTAGCTCATAATTTACTAGCGATGTTTTCCCCCCAAACGACTGACTCACTTTTTTAATCGTAGCAAGTTTGTTGTCCTGTGCCGTACCGTTATGCATTTCCTCCGCCAAAAATAACAAAGACAATTAATTAAATTACAAGAAAATCTTAACTCGTTTAATAAAAATATAAATATTTAAGAGTAGCTCGGTTAGCTGACTAGCTAGCCGTTTTACAACCCTGTACGGTAGGCTACTGTACCGTGCCGTACCGAAAGAAAAAATAAATATCCAGCTGTTAAACACAAATAGAAACACGCTACGGCTCAAATGAGTTATTGTGAGTTTAATAACACGATTGAATATATTTTGATATGCTTACCTAATTATGTATTTCTTTGTATTAAGTTAAGATATTCTAAGATATTAAAATGTGCTCAACCATGGCGGCACTGAAACCCGCTGTTTTCAGCCTTCCGGGAGGGACACTGTGGATGCAACCAAGTGATTGGAGGAGGTACCGACTGGACGTCTTAGAAACTATGCTCTCAAAACTTAGATTTCCCCTTGTTTATTGGAACTTTTTCAAATTGTACGAACGTGGATAGTGTCCATATAACTATAATATAGTGTCGGAGCATGGCTTTGATTTATGGTATGGCACTTGTTTTCAAACATAGAGAAAAAACAACAAAGCAGTAGAATTTTCTCGTAGATTACGTAATTTTAGTCTACCTTCGTTAGTCACGTGGTTTCATCCACAACGTCCCCGTAGACGATACTGCTGGTGACTACGACGTGCTAACGAGCTAGCCGGGTAGCAACAGCTATCCGGTGTGTGCGTGGTGGAGGCGATTTTCAAGAATACTGTGTCGTATTCTACGTGTGTTATCTGGATATTATAATTATGCCCAGCAAAAAGAAAAAATACAACGCCAGATTTCCCCCGGTAAGTCCACATCTTATATATATGTACCATTGTCAAGCCGAATCTAAAGTAGCAAGCTAACTTGTGAGGCTATCTTGCCAGAAATGTACGGTACCATGAGCGGGATTGGGCCTTACTGGGGCATAGCACTGTTTAACTTGAGTTTGGGCGTCTATCACAGATCTCGATCGAAACTATGAAGATATAAGTGACAGGTACTTTTTGTGGGCTAACTAAAGCACAGCCAAAGCGTGCTAACGTGCTGGCGAGTTAGCAAGCTGTGATGTTTTTAGCAAGGTGTGCTAGCAGGATGTGGTTAGGTGATACCGAATATTAGAGAATGATGTGCATGCAAACAACCCTATGTGGAGCGTCCAAGGATAAATATTTTGACGTTGCGTCATCTATGTTATAGTGTTTTCGTATATCAAAACTTTTCGAAGTTTACACAGTATAAATGGTTAAAATAGATATGACAACTACATTATAGTTGTCATCATATACACTTGTACAATTTTCTTTCTTGTATTGCAGGCCAGGATTAAGAAGATAATGCAGACTGATGAAGAAATAGGAAAAGTGGCTGCAGCAGTACCAGTTATTATTTGTATCTTTTATTTATTTCTCAACATTTCAAATATCATAAGACCTGTTGTAGGTGTCTAACTTCTAATTAAAGTTGTTCTAGATTATTGGAATAATGTGTGCATGTTTGTGTGTATTGATGTTTTACAAATATATAGAAGAGATGTAATGTTTTAAAAAGGAGTATGAGTTGGGGAATTTGTTTGGATAGTTTGCATACATAGTAATGATGACCAATACCAATGGATGATTGATGGATGTATGTATGTATGTTGTAGTCTCTTTTGAGATATTAATGTATTCTCTTTTGGACAATTTCTGTTGTGTGAAAGTAAGTGTATTCTGTAAAAAAGAATTTACAATTTTATCTAAAATGATTATGCATTTAATTGTCATATATGTCAAACAAGTAGATATGTGAATTCCATTTGTGTTGATAAATCCTTAATTTGCTTATAAGCGAGAGCTCTGGAGCTTTTCTTGGAATCACTGCTTACAAAAGCCTGTCAGGTTACCCAGTCCCGAAATGCGAAGACAATGACCACATCACACTTGTAAGTCTTGAATTTATGATCACATTAATTAATCATGACTTTACATATTCCTATTTGAATGTTGTAAAGTCATAACAAATAATTATATTTAGTCTTGTGATAATGGTATGGTTTGATTATCTGTTTAATTTTGGATGGTGTGCAGAAAACAGTGCATTGAGCTTGAGCAGCAGTTTGACTTCCTAAAAGATCTGGTGGCCACAGTACCAGACATGCAGGGTGATGGGGAGGAGAACCACACAGACGGGGGTGCAGAAAAAATCCCCCGCAGGTACACACAGACTATGAATGAAGCTACAAAAAGGCTATGATGCAATTTGTCATTACAACACATTAGAAAATACAGCAAAACTGTTTTTGTGAACCATTTTAATACTTTTCTTACATTTAATGGGAAGTGGGTAAATGGCATAACACCGGCAATTGTCAGTGTGCAAACAAAGGTGGAGAAAATGCTCTTCGGTATATCTGGAGCCATTATGCTCTTTATCTTGTGACATGTTATTTTCTATCACTAGTCTAAATAAGACCAACAGTTAAAGTGAGTCCCAAGCTACAACAGGACAGTAACCTGTTTACCCAGGACGCACAGCCAAAACAAATTGTGATTCATGATTTAATGTTTATTATGTTAATTTAAAATGCACATAGTAGACATGTGAATGGTGGTCATTTGGAAAAGCTTAGCGCAAGTTACACATTTAATAAAAACATTCTGTCCTGTACCTCCCATAAAAGATGCCCATATACAGTTTATATTAGCTCCTTAGTCGTAAGGGTATAAACAGTCTAAGCATGTTCATAACACTTTACTTCACAATAATATTATTTTCCACTCCCAGAGGTCGAAAACCAGGGACGGGGCGTAAGAATGGAGGAGCTAGCTCAAAGGGCAAAGACAAGAAGCTTTCAGGCACCGATTCAGAGCAAGAGGTGGGCACTGATGCACACAGAAGCTGTTTCAGCTCTCTGCATGTGATGTTGGGCAAGAGACAACAGATGTCCTGTGCACTAAGATGACTTGTGTCCTTTGCCATGGCAACAGGATGACTCTGAAGACAGCGAGACAGATGGGGATGAGGAAGATGGCTCTCAGTCAAGCACAAACTTGCAGGTGGCAGCCAGGTTCCACAGGTATGGACATACTTTGGATTTGTCGTGACCAGTGTTGGGGGTAACGCGTAACATAATAATAATACTACTAATGTGAGTAACGGAGTAGTGTAACATGTTCATCTTTGACATTTAGTAATATTGTAGTTATTGTGCTGTACTGGTCACAGTCCGTGAATTCAAAGGTCGGCTTGTGTTATAATGACAAGTTGCATCATAGCCTGTGATCCCTCTTATTTTTGTAGCTTCGTTCATAGTCTGTATGTACCTGTGGGGGATTTTTTTTTCTGCACAACTCTGTGTGATATCTGTTTTGGCTGTGCATCCTGGGTAAACATGTTACTGTCCTGTTGTAGCTTGGGACTCACTTTAACTGTTGGTCTTATTTAGACTAGCTAGTGATATAAAATAACATGTGACAAACTGAAGAGCATAATGGCTGCAGATATACCGAGGAGCACTTTCCCCACCTTTGTTTGCACACTGACCATTGCAGGTGTTCACTCACTTCCCATTAAATGTAAGAAAAGTATTCAAATGGTTCGCAAAAACAGTTTTGCTGTATTTTCTAATGTGTTATAATGACAAGTTGCATCATAGCCTTTTTGTAGCTTCGTTCATACTCTGTGTGTACCACATTCTCCTCCCGATCACCCTGCATGTCTTGTAAATATATACATGATGGTGCCTTAGTAATGTCAATTTCTGCAGCTTGGGCATGCAATGTTTTCTTTCGATGTACTAGAAGTTCTTTGGGACACCACAACAAGCTAGACTGCTATGTTTAGCCGGACATATAGCGGAGTCGAAGAGCTTTGGGAGGAATGAAGTAAGATTTATGTGCGAGTCTTGGATTAGCATTTACTAACTGGGAAAACAAATTCAGGCCATTGCAAATATATTATATTGTCCTTCTTGATGTTAGCCGTAAGCAGTAGGTTATCGGGAAAACACAGAAAATCTGACTGCATAGCACATATCTGCCAATGTTATATGAAAGATTGTGACAGAGAGAGAGCGCTTTTAGAACGAGTGAATGAGCGCTCTCCTCCATTCAGTCGGGAGGGAGAGCAATAGAGCTCTCCTCCGGAGAAGACTTCTTCTAGGTTGTGAATCTGCCTGTGTTCTGTATATGTGTAGATACAATAAGCTATGACTATTGTATTACCATTATTGAG
>JAODVN010061388.1:0-16977 GCA_025434125.1 Chologaster cornuta
AAAGTCGATGTGTGACACAAGTCAAAACTGTTCTAAATGTAAATAGAACATTATATAATGTTTAACGCCTTGTGGCATCATCAAATCAAATATTTCTACCATCTTAATGTTAACGCCTTGTGGCATCATCAAATCAAATGTTTCTACCATCTCAATGTTAACGCCTTGTGGCATCATCAAATCAGATGTTTCTACCATCTCAATGTTTAACGCCTTGTGGCATCATCAAATCAGATGTTTCTACCATCTCAATCTCTCATGAATAATATTGAAGTGGAGACACATTTGCCTTATGCACATGCACATAAGAGGAGCACAACAACAAGCCATTCTATTAAAGCAGGTTACCTTGTGGCTTTGAGCACAAGGTTCTTACGGGAGAGCTCTAGCAGTCTGGTGCTCTCGCTGAGGGTCAGGTCCATCGTGGGAGCTCCATTGATGTAGTGAATTATGTCCAGCGGTCGCAAGCTACCCTCTTCGGACACCAAAGAACCGGGTTGGATGTCTCTCACAAACAACAAGCCATGCGCACTGTCACTGCCACCGTCTAGACCCAAGCCTAAGAGGAAGGAGGGATTCAGACAGTCTGAATCAGTCTCCATCAATCGTGTTTTGAACATGAAGGTAGACATGTGTAGATGTACAAAACAAAGAAGGAAATATAGGCTAGCAGTTTCTCTTATCAGCGTTATGTCCCTGTGATGGGTATATGTTCTACCAGCATCTTGCTATCAACACACTAGCTAGTTCCCACGACTATTATCTAGACGCTATGTTTGTTTACTGGTAATTATTATCTGTTAATGACAGCACCAACCAATGCATGTTGCTGCTACAAAGAAACATCGCCTAATACTGAGAAAGAACATCACTTTAATTTGTTTTGTACATTCCCAGGAAACAAGTTTGCCTGACACGGTTGCATTGATGAAAATGTTTTAATAGAAGAGTTAATTAAAGTAAACATTTCTTACAGTAGAAGGACAGAAACAATACATACATAAATACTGTACATGCAAGTGAAAGAAGCATTATTTCCTGTGTGTAAGAAGGACATTTGTAATGTAAATGTAATTAAATTCCAGTTATTCTGAATATTGACCTATTCCAAAGTGGAAAAACATTGTGCATGTGAACATACTCTCCAACACTACATGCCTGAAAGCGCGTGCGTGTGTGTGTGTGTGTGTGTGTGCGTGCGCGCACACACAAAGAATGTATTATGATTGTGCTGTGCCCTTTCTTACCCAGGTCCTGGTTGCCGTGGAAGCAGATATCGGGCAGCAGGTGGGCCTCTATAGGGACCTTGGGGGGCTCCAGGACACGCCCTACAACCAGGTCCACCACTCGAGGGGCAGCACGCACAAGGTTGACCACCTCTGTGTGCCCCATGGCAGACACATTCGTGTTGTTTACCTGGAGACACAGCCGGCAATCTGAGCTACATTCAAGTCTCCTCTGTTTAACAGAGATTAATCACAGTCTCAAAGGGCAAAGGTGGTCACCGATAAACAAATAAGAGCAGGCTATACAGGGCACAGCTATAGAATAGATAAGCGCTCTAAATTTGCTGACGGGTAATACACTACAATGTAAATGGAAACATTTATAAAAAGTGTAACATGAACTTCCTGAAAAAAAAGCTTTTTGGTAATTAGTCTCACAGCTAGGGTTGGGTATCGAACTCTGTACTTTTAAGAGGAGGGTGTTTTCACCTTCTACTCTTCATGTTCAATGGATAAATGGCTCTTTATTTTAGCGCGTTACACATCTATTTATTTTCTGGAAGTGAAGCGGAATATGCGCGATCCCATCAAGGGGACCCAATCACGGCACAACATTGCTTCCAGCTCTCGGCAAAACATTGTCGGCGGTTTGTGTAAAACATTACGTAGTTGCAGTTCAGAGTGGAGATAAACAGACGCTGTAGAATCACTGTAGACGCTGTAGAATCGGCGACAGCAAACTCTTGTGGCTGTTAGAGCAGTAATTAGGTCACGTGTCCTGTTTCAGAACAAACTAGGCCTATTGTTTATTCAATACTTACAACGTCCTCGTTTCGGATTTAACCCTGTAGGCTACAACTACAAAGGCATTAGCAGGGTAGGGTAGCGTTCAAGAAACCTGAGGGAGGCACAGTTCAATAATGCTTACATTAGGCTATAGGCTGAAGCAAAACTCCTAAAACATGTTTGTAAAGAGTCAGTCAGGGAATTTCTTTCCCTAGGCAACATTCAATTAAATTAATAAAAATGTACCGAAAAAACTACAGTTTAGGTACCGGTACCGAATTTGAGGTACTGTACCGGCATCGATTCAAATGTGAACGGTACCCAACCCTACTCACAGCATGCAATCAGCCTCAGAGCATGTAATTAACAATCAAACGACCTCCTATAATACAACCGCATTAACAGAGCTAAGCTATCTATGGCTTGCATGTGTTTTTAGCATTTCTCAAGTTGATTCACTTTTCCCTTATAGCATACTTTGCTCATTTTGCAGATAGCAAAGTAATACATTCCTGCCTAAATATGCTGTTTCACAAGAGAATACGTCAAATTACGGATGATGGTTACTTTCTGCTGTGGTGTTTCACGTTTACTTTATGACCGCAGAGGCTGGTTACAATAGGGGAGTGTGGGGGAGATGAATCCGTACCATGATCATTCTGTCTCCGGGCCGGAGCCTTCCATCTCCTTTGGCTGGGTCTTGAATAATGTCATGGATGTAACAGCCCTGGTCGTTGCCTTTGGTCAGGGTGAAGCCCAGGCTGCCTTTCTCTGACTTGACCAGGGACACCTTCAGCTCCACATCCTGCCAGGAGAACCACCCTTGTTATAACGGTTGGTACAGGTGGTCAGTAAGCCTACTTTATCCAGGGGAACTACAGCTGTCGTAACTCTCAAACCTACTGGGAATGACCACGGTGCTCTGTCCAACTCACACAATATTCACTCTGCTAAAACGGTTTCCAAATGCGGGTCTTACCGGAACAAACTCGTCCATGTCCTGCCCGTTGCCGGACACGGTTAGGTTTAAGGGAAGGGGAAGAGGAGGGGGCAAGGGGTCCGGGCTGGGGGTGGTGTTAGAGGGGGCCGTCAGCTGCGGTGGAGACTCTAGCTCTGCAGTCGGTGGCGTTGAAGGACCCCTGTCCACCGAGACAAGATCACAATGACAGCCTCTGTACGTTCAAAAGTCAACCAGCGAAGGCAAATAATACAACTGCCATTGCTGTTCACAAATACCATGCGACACCGCCGGAAAACAGAGTTCAATCTAAGAAGGTGCGTTCCCCCAATTTCCCTCTCAGTTTGAAACCAGCACTGCCATGTACCTCGCAATTCTCTCTAGCACTCCGACAACACCCTGTGTTTCAAACGTCAACAGCTCCGAGGGCACTGCAACGCAATCAAGCGTACCTTAAAGACTCGGCGGAATAAAAACCCTCACCTCCGCATGATGACACAAACAAGAGATGCAAGGTAAACAAGGCAGCCCGCTGTACTGTATCACAATCCAGTGGATACACCCCAAGCCACACCCACACTAAGCATTTTAAACAAAGTAGAACCACAGCCCCTCAATAAGTTACCTCCTGCTCAGGTCAGATCTAGTCGTGGACAGGTTTGGCGTGCAGAACGCCGACTGGAAACTGTTGTCCAGTACAGCGTGGTTGTCGTAGCGCCCGGGGTCGCTACTACAGGGGGTCTGGTGGAGGCTGTGCTCCAGCCTGTTGGGACTAAAGGCCTCCTCGACTTCCTCGTCCCCATCGGTGCTGTCGCTGTAGCTGTTGCGTCTCCCCGGAGTCTTCAACAGGAGGCGTTCAAGAGCCTCCTCCACGGGACCGCGTTTCCTCGCGCCGCCCGGCGACAAGGCGGTCTGGGCCGCTGGCTCCCTACGAGACGACGGCACGGGAGACTGAAACAGAGAAGTAAATAACCATTTATTGCACGTGTTAAAAATGGCTACGTTCGAGGTTACATTTTGGATGAAGTGCTTCTCGGCGCCTATGCTACAATGGACCTTTCACCAGTTTGACTGACAGGCAATCTGGCTAATCAGATGGCAAAAAATTTGCTATGCACCAAAAAGGATAAACAAGAACCACTTCAACACAACTGTCTCTCCATCAAGTGTGGTCAAATTTAAATAAGCAGCATGCAATGCATATGCTAATAGTAGAGTCAATATGCCTCAATATGGTAAAATGTTCAATATCAAAGGTTAATACCAAAAGTGAAGTAAATGCATTTAAGTGGAGTACATTTTTAGAGTCTGCACATACCAAGGATGAAGTGTCCAGCTCTGGCAAAGCACCGTGTTCTGGTCTACAGAGGTGTAAAGTCACCTCCTGCCCCGTTCCTCGCAAGGCTGAGATCACCTCCTACAGGACATGCACAGGAACACATGGCTAGTTTATCCAATTACCTGCATACAGTCTTCAAAGTTGGAGTCAGCAATTTTAAATCAAATACATTTTCTTATCATATTCAGATGATGTGAATACGACCGGCAGCTAGGGGCTTGCGAGGATCTGAATCAAATCTTTGCAAGCCCCTAGTTGCCTGTGAAGTTCCTGGGATAGGATTATCCATCGTTTATACACAGCCCTGGCTCTGCAAATGGAAACACAAAAAAGTGCTCCAGACCTCGCAACACATTACCTATTTTAGGTAATGTGGGAATGTGGGAGATTATGAGGGAGCACCCTATTGCATTAAAATGACGTGGTTTGGCTTGATCAAGTCCTTCAACTTCATTCCTCAAAGATAGACTTAATCTTTAAACAGAAATTCTAAACCTACCAAATCAGAAGACACGAGTCACATTCACAACCATGCAACCATGTTGCCATGCAACCATGTTGCGTACATGCTGAGATAGTCCTTTGAGAGGGGTTTCGTTGACGCGCATTATGACGTCGCCGACGCGCATTCGACCACTCTCTGCAGCTGGTTGCCCGGGGAACAGTTTTTTCACACGAACCGCGCTGGATCCCGGGGGCTCGCCAGGAAGGTTCTCTTCTCGATGGAAGCTGAAGCCCAGGCCAGATGTGTTCTTCAGCAGACACACCTCGAACACATTGTCTAGACACATGACAAGATAAACCGGCTACTTAGTACATGAAACGATGAATACAAATAGCTGAAAAATAAACTATAGAGACCCAATAAACCAAATTAATCAAACATTTAGTACTACAATATAAATTCCTTCAGCATTTTAGCTAATCCAAGCTTCCATGTTAAAACAAAACCAAAACAAACTCCTTGAGTCTTTGAAACAAACAAGCATTAGTGACACCATTCCCTGGACTCTGTCTAGAATGGGTAATGTCCTTACCGCCGGTGAGGAAGCTGTACTCTGGCTTATCTTTTGGCTCCGGAGCCCTTCCTTTCTTCTTACCAGCAGAGACCAGGGTGCCTTGGGGTGTGATCGGGGCGTGAACACTGTCTACGGGCAGCTGACCCTTCTCCAGTAGGAGGTGAACCGTCTGGAGAGAATACACCATGGGTTTACTCCCACTGACTTTCTAGTAGCTACAGTAGGAATGCTACTAAAGCTGCTTGCGCGCTGCCCCGACCAACGGAAACTGTGTGTTCAATGTGCGCCGTCACGCTGGGCAGTGTGCCACCATCTTTAATTGCATTGAGTTGTACCTGTCCAGTATCTCTGAGAATCTCCACTGCTTCTTTGTGAGTCGCTCCCTCCAGACTTGTACCGTTGACCGCCATCACACGGTCTCCTGCACAGACACTGGGTGTTTGCTATGCGACTTCAGAGGTAGTCCTCTTTTTTCGGAAATGCCACGATAACTGACCCATTACATCGTACATTTTAAGTGTCTGTGTCTTTTATTTACCAATATACGTAGAGACCTAAGAAGTAATACATTTGGCACTGCAATAAACAATAAATTGTAATTCACTACTGAATGGAGCCGAGGATTCTTTTGAATGAATACATTATTTTATTAATATAAACAACACAAAATTATTTAATTATTTTACACTATGTAACATTGGTGAATAGATAATTACCTTTCTTTATCCTTCCATCAATGTCTGCGGCTCCTTCCGGTCGGATGCCTTTGACATAAATTCCTCCGTGTCGGACGCTAGTGTTAACGCCTCCCTAAGAGAAAAAAGTAATTCAGTCCAACGAGCGTCAGATAACTCTGATGCTGAATTAGGTTGTCTCTGGGGGGTGATATGTGGGTGAACGATGTGTTAATGACAAATTACTATGGGTTAAAGTAAAACTATTCAACGCCCGTTATAAGTGCCGATTATATTAATATATTAGAAGTTAAAATTATCGAGTGAGTTACGTTCAACAAGTGTTGTATTTTAGGCACAAAGAAAAAGGTTGTTAATTCTCTAACCAATTAGAGATGAAACATTTTACCTGCAATCTCGTTAAAGTATTTTGTCTAAAGTTAGTTCGAATTAAACTTTAGTGCCTTTGCCCGTAAAAAAAAAAAGAGTAACAAAACCATACCAATGAGTAAAGCCTTAAAGATATTGTACCTTTTGTGTATCTAAGTTCCTGTATCAAAACCACTGAGAAACCTTCCCATTCTAGGTCCCCACCAAGTAATAATAAATAAAATAAAATAAAAAGAGATGCAGCGACGTACAACAAAAGCTGAAGGGTTGAAATACGGATTTAAAAACAGTCATGCAAAGATTTAATTTATAATATGCAAAGAATAATAAGCCAGGTGTATCCTCCCATATTCTCCCACGATGGAAAGCGTATCGCAAAAGATATGCCAGCATGCAGTTACCACGAGCCAAAACATATGCGCACACACACACACAGTATATATACACACAGTATACACACACACACCAGTGATACGATGAGGGGGAAAAAGGGGGGAAAAACAAAGAGCTTGAAAACCTTGTCGAACAGTACCGTGACACTTAAGCCCAGGCTGCTGTCTATTTTGGACAGCTCAACGTCAAATAGTTCTCCCGGACAGAGACTATTGACCCCTGAGGCTTTACCATTTATATTTCCCATGATGCACTCCTGCAAACAGAGAACAGGGCAATGAGTGGAGTTATCACAAGCCATGCTAAGGACTGGAGAAAAAGACAGGATATGACACAGACAAGAGAGCGACACACAGAGAGGAAGAAAATTAGAGAGGAAAGCTGGCCATTTCCTTGTGCATAAGGTCAATTAATTATGTGTATTTTTTCATTTTTTAGACCGCATGTGTAACGGGACCGGCCAATATGAGCAAATGTTGCTAACCTACTGACCTGGGTAAAGAGCACATTTGCTACATTCTAGACAGTAGGTGGTGCTAATGCACCTTGTAGACCAGAGGTCTTCAACCCTTGTCGTGGGGAAAACTGCCCTGCCCGGTGTTCAATAGCTGTGTTCCAATTCAGGGACCGCATCCTTCGAAGGACGTAGCCTACGGAGTATAACCTTCGTAGACCGCAAGAGTTGTAAAATGAAACGGTCTAGCCTCATAAAGCACACCCGGTCGCCTAGCAACTTTTGACAGCTGCAGCTAAGAATGACACCGAAGTCATTCAATACAGCATTGTACCGCTAGCATGAGCCTTGCTCCCTAAACAAAACCAAATATATGTTTTCACATCAAAACGCCAAATACATGCACTGTAATATAAAAATTTTAGTTTGTAGTATGTAGCTACAGTATGATGTGTGTCTACTGTAAATAAAAGATAATTGTTTAAGTCAAGAACGTTACAGTTTGTTGTGAAACTAGAAATCTAAAGTAATCTTTAGATGTGTGTCTTACCGCTCAGTGAACTATAGCTTTCGTCTCACACAACAAGTCACAAGCAATGCTTTCTTCGGCTTGTGGATTGTGGTGCGAAAACGCCATGACACTTACGCGACACGGGGTTTGTTGTAGTCTTACTAAACGTTCCAATAATTACTAATATTTTCACAGTCAGACAAACAGACTTTCTTGACTGAAAGAATTGCCTTTTAAATAGTCAACCATAATACGTCTACTTTGTATCACAAAGCAAACGGGATCTAAAAATAATGTTATTTTCGCCGTTGACATACATATGTTTTCCAACTTTTGTCCCATAATGCGGAAGTGACTTGGGCTCTCCACTAGAACTAGGGTTACAACAAGCTTACTAAATATGCATCTGGACTGCCAGAGAGAGAAGAAAGCGCAACGGTGAGAAAAGCAGCAGGCCATGGGTTCAAGTAAAGACATGCTGTGAATGAGAGTACATGCTGGATACAACAGAGCGTTAGCGACATGCTTCCGGAAGGTGATTCTTTGTAAAGCCGTTTCTTTCCCTTTTTTTTTTTAAATAAAGGGGGACCTGCAAAATAGTAGTTGCCCCCCCCCCCACAAGTGTGCAATATGGTCCAGTAATGTCCCCCCCCTTGTTGTAGTCTTTACCAAGCAAAGAATCATCCCTTCCTAACCACACACACACACACACACACACACACACACACTGAAGATAGACCACACCTTTTTATCTTGACTACTAGAACGGGCCTCTTCCTCCATGTCTGAGTCCCCGCAGTCGGAGTGATCTGTTGCCTTGGAGGCCTCTAGCACCTTAGCTTTCCTGGTCTTGGGGGGCAGAGCTGGGGGGCCAGGGGCCAGTCCTATCCCTCGCGAGGACAAGGGCGCAGGGGCGGCAGCGCCGTCCGATGTCCGGGTATGCCCGTCTGAGGGAGGCTTGGCGGTGCTGCTCGTCCGGGAGTCCTGCGAGCTGAGGCTGGCCCGCTGGCCTAGGGAGGATGAGGAGGAGCGAGCGGACGAAGGGCTGGCATGGCCGAGTAGAGGCGGGCTGGGGCTACTCCTCCTGGTGCGGCCCTCTGAAGACGACTCCAAGTCCAGTTCCCGCCTCTGGGCAGGAGGGGGCGCCCTCATCAAAGACACGGCCTGTGAGGAGCCAAACCCTGATGGAGACTCTACCAGAGGCAGGAGATTTACGGTTAGTCATGTCTGAAACTCACGCCACCACTAACCGACGGTGTGTAATGATCTGCATTATAAGGGCACCGTGTGTACAATAATCTATAGCAACATTATGTGATTATTATAGTTAAGGACTTCAGAAAAGGAGGCGTTGGTATTACACATGCTTAACACTGTGCAGAAGTAGCATTTCACTTCCAATCACCACATAATCCTTTAAGCCCTCGGCCCAGATGAACTGCTGTTGGTGAAGTATGCCGTGTTGAGTCCACTGTACATGCATGCATTTACTGGGCTCTCTCTCACGTATATTCCCTCAACTGCACCCCCCTGTGGCCACTCACTCCCTCACAGTCACAGAGTGCCATTGCAGTTCCATTTCTGGCCAATGAAATGAGAGCAAACCCTGCTGTACCTTCGTACAGCCTCTCCTTGGGCTGGGCCACGACCAGATAGACGTCGTCTGGGGCATTCTGGAGAACGTCGGCAGCGGCGGCGTGAGGAAGCCCCTCCAGGTCTACGTCGTTGACGGACATCAGTTGGTCACCTGGGGCAACGGTCAACTGTTAATCTCACTGAAACACAAGCTCCTGTGGCCGGACTGCTGCGTTAAACCCGACGCTGGCGGGAACTGTAGTGACAGACGTCAGCGTTTCCCTATGGGAACACACACACACACACATATACACACACTCCTAACAGCAGGGCGTTTACTGAACCGTAGCCTACCTGGTTTGAGGCAACCGTTGACATCTGCTGGACCTCCGGGCGTAATGGAACTGATGATGGTGCCCAGGTCCATACGGCCAGTGCTCTCCCCTCCTACGACCTGGAACCCTACGCGGGCCGCAAAACCAGAACACAAACACTCTCAATACAACTGTGCGTTACGAGGTGATTTGTAAGAAGGCCGTGATTCCCAAATCCTTACCCAGGCCATATTTGACATCTTTCCTCAAGTGAACGGTTGTGATTTCTCTCTCTGGGGATGGCAACGCATTCACCTTTTTCTTCAGTGAGTCTGAAAAGAAATGACACCGGGTACATCATAAGCAACATTAGGTGTGCTGGTGCAGCGCAGGCACCTAAAATGAGTGTTCAACAATACGTAGAAGGACAGTTTAACAGTGCCGTTTAAGCTTGTACACAAGAGTGGTCCATGGACTTTAACTGAGAGGCTAAACTAAAAAAAAACATGATAAAAAAAAACATCATAACTTCAATGCGAGACATTACATTCAGTAAATCGGTTAGGGTCGCTCGCGTGCAATCCTTGTATCAGGTCAGCATCGAGGATTATTTCACGGCTTTGTGGCATTAAGGAGAAAACATCACAGATTCTGTGTCAGACCTACTGCTGATTTCTGAAGAGGCTGGGGCCAGAAGAAGTGTGCATAGCGGCTCCTCGGGAACAGAGAAACGGTACGTAAATCGGCATCACTACAGATGATGCCTATACTGTTACCGGTTAACAGAGTGTACGTACAGTTCATCCAGATCTAGATTAGCGGTCAGGTCTAACACAGCTAACACCAGGGTGCGCTTACATTCATCCTCTTCCAGTAGCGCGCCCAATCTTATTAAAGAGATCAGCATGCTTACCGATAACATAAGCCTGCCCAGCATCCTCCATGGAAGAAGAATCGGACTCTCTCTTAAACCTACTGAGGCTCCACGCAGGGCTACTCTGGGCCGCTGTGCCGAATGGTCTAGGGAAAACATACACACTCAACGGGTTAGACCGCAAGAAACAAAAAGCACACACACTGAACTCAACCCTACCGCAGAACACAATATCGAAGATAAGCTGGCAGCTGTGACGATAGATTTTAAAGTCCCGACACGTCTGAGCTGGTTTTGTAAGAAGGTACCTACTGTAAAGAGAGCTGAACCAAGAAAAGAGAGAAAATAAAAGAAAAACAGAAAGCAGGCGCACACCCAGGCCCACCCCACCCCCGAGAGCTAATTAAAGATGTCTGCACTATAATTCCAGTGAGCCTTATGCAACTTGTTAATGTGCATACTTCAGTTCAGCACAACTAGACATATATAAGGCTGAGGAAATGTTACTGTACGCTACAATCTAATCTCAAAATAATATGTGTACAGTAATGAACGAAGCATCTAATAATGTTATTTTAAGCCATAAGAGGCTACAGATGGTCAGCAAACAACCAATTATCATAAGAGATGATCTTCCGCACAGGTTACAGCTACACACACACACACACAACTACCAGCCAATCAGCATCCAGGTGGGTAGTTAACAACTGTCAGCTATTGCAAGCTAATTGTAATCTAATACACATTTGATAAAATTCACCAATATCTCTTTGCATTTCGCTAGCTTACACTAGTGTGTGTTCTAAAAAGAATAACAATATGATACCTCTGGCTACACAACCCTGGCTCTGCAAACAGGAAGATAAACAAAATGGCAAACACCGCTTACGACAACATAGTACTGCGCTTTGCTTCACAGTTTTGCACGTTTTGACGTGTGGAGCGGTGCCGGAGGAATATTGTTTTGATTTGAGCTCAAATTTAGCAATCGTTCCCCGCCTTTAAGTACCGACAGTGAATAACCATACTCCTATTGGCTTGCCCTCCAACAGTTATGAACAGAGAGTTTCCAGACAGATGTGCAGACTTGAACAAACCACAGCGCTTCGATAATCATGCAGGCCCTGGCAAGCTGTCAATCAAGCGAATCTAGTTAAGCCTCTTCACATGCAGTTCAGAGGTTCAAAGCTGGCTACATAGCAACACACCTGTCCTGCTGGTGTAGAACAGAGTCCGTGTCTGAGCTGGCACGCTGGTGGTGTTGTGGAGGGCTCAGTTGGCCCGGTGACCCCTGCTTCAGTCCGCTGTACGACTGCATGCCGTAAAGGCCCCTGGCCGCTGCCGTGGCGGCAGGGCTTTGGTCTGCAGGCGCCTGGCCTAGGTTGTGGAGGGAGCGGCTCAGCTTCCGCGGGTTAGAGAGGGCGGAGACGCCTGGCGTGAAGCCCGGGAGGAGCTTCTCGTCCTGGAGCAGCGGGCGGCCCGACAGGCCCTTGTTCAGCGTCACTTCGGACAGGGACATCATCTTTAGGTGCTCTGGGTTGGAGCGCGTGGAGCCGCTGGGAGCCAAGGTGCCAGAACTGACCATTCCCTCCAACATGTCGCCGCTCATGGAGTCCATGGAGTGGTGCAGGCTGCTCAGCCGGTTGTTCTCTGGTCCCCACGATGGAGACAAGGAAAATGGGAAAGCCATTAGTTCATTCATTTGTCTTCAGCATAGTGAAGCTGGGAAAATACATAGGCTTTTAATGTCTGCATAAAAAAAAAAGAGAATTGTCTTCATACAGACTCGTCTATGGCAAGTTAATGGACGAGCGGTGCCCACTAGTGGATAGTGTAGGTACTGTTGAACAAATATATAAAAGTACAGAATGCACAGATTACTTATATAGTTATCTGTGCATATATATTTATATGTGCAGCACATGCAGAATATTTTATATTATGTCACAGGGGTGACACATAAACTGAGTGTAAAAGTTGAAAAATGCTTTAGAATTGACTTTAGAGTCCCAAATTAAATAAATTGTATTACAATCTATGATTGTAATTAACGTATTCATTTCAGTATCATGTTATGTATCTTTACTGTATACCTTTAACCATTCATATACCCTTTAAGTTGCTATTAATAACAGAAACAAACAGGATAAGGCAAAAACCTTATGCACATGTTTTTATTTAATTTATTATCTAATCAGATTACTTTAACTATATATAGTTTGTTTTGCTGTATTTCTGTATTTGTTTATGGGAAGCACAACTGTGACTTGAGTTACCTCTCTGTAAAGCACTTTAAGCTACAATGCTGTATGAAATACAGTGATAGGATGAAATTATATATAAATAAAGATTATTATTATTAAGTCTTTGACAATGTGGCCCGTAGGCATTAGAAGAAGACAGGTAAATGTGTGGCTACCTAGCTCCTGCAGCTCCTGGTTGTTCTGGCGAGCTTTCATCTGCCGATGGAACTTGTGCTGGTCGGAGCAGAGCTGAAGCAGATACTGACATGTCTTGTTACTGTCCGTCTGGAACAGATGCTTGATCTCATCCGACGTGTTCTGCAGGCAAATCTTCTTTTTCTTCAGAGAGACGAGCACAGTAATTTCAGTGATTGCCCGGGATTAGCGGGGATAAGCTTTTTACATGGTTTAGGCAAGCGTAGCTTCTCACAAACGTTCTGATCTGTGACCATGTCACAGAAATGTAGGATAAGACACACACGTGATCGCAAAGATAACAAGATTATATGTCAACCATACAAATGTACACAGAGACACACACACAAAACAATGTTACTTACTGCAAAGGAAATCTTCTTTGTATCCCTCCAGGGGAAATTCAGCACTTGGGTACGCTTTCCGTTCAGGACCTCAAAGATGAGCACCCCTCTAGAGCAGACGCCCAGCATGATGCCCGTCTGGGATCTCTTCTCGGGAAGCACGCGGTGGAAGTGGACGCCGTACTCCGTCAGCCTCTGGCTCACCTTTTACAGAAGCGGCACAGTGGACGTCCATTCAGAACATGGTGCAAATCAGCAACACGGGAGACACTTCACTGGGAGATGACTAAACATATTTTTCCATCCTCTAACATGTCAACGCTTAAGTTAAAAGCTCAGCAAATACATACTGTGTAAGCACAGTCAATCACAATGCATTACATCTAGTACAACTTCAGTACAGACTTATGAACGTATTTCTCTTGCCACAAACCTTGAGGAACTCTAACTCGGCCTCAGCCTCGGTGATTCCATAATAGTTGCTGTGGAGTTTTGACAGCTCCTCCTTAATCGTGGCCTGGTCCAGTCTATCCAGGACGGGTGCTGGCAGATAGTGCTCCGTTCTGAAGTAGGTCTTCCCATGGAGCTGGGGAGCAAACGTGACAATCGGCTGCCGTCATTCGAACTCGAACCACAGCTCGACGATGCGCTAAATCGGATGGACGGTGTTTGGCTAGTTTTACCTCTGCATGGTTGCCGAGTTCAGCCTGCAGCGCGAGCGACGCCAGGACCATGGCGTTCTCCGTGTCACAGCGCATCCTGTCCTCCAAGACATCCTTACGCAGCTGGAGATAGTACTGGTGTTTGGTCATGGCGTGCCTGTTGTAACAGATGACCGGTCAACGATGCTAATTCACAGAGAGACGACGCATGAAATGCACTGCGCCCCTCTCTACTCCTCACCCTACAAACCGACACAACCCTCTCCTACAGCAGAACCACGTGCTGTGGTGGAGGCGTGTCTCCACTCCACGAGGCAGTACGTCAACTGGTTCTGTCACTGAAACGCCCCTATCAGCCAATCACAGCCCACCCCTCTTCAGGGCCACTTACTGTATGAGGTTGATGTCGTCAAGGAAGAATTTAATGCGCAAGAACAGGTAAAAAGGAACGTCTGATCTCTTCTTCCTGGGGTCCTCCTTCCATCCCTCTGGGGCCACCTTGGACAGTTTGGTGTCGGGATCCACGAAGAAGAACTCTTTATCTGCCGGAGAGTCACACGTTACTATCTGACATTGCGTCGAACAGCCGTCACACAATCAGTGTGCCCTCCTTCCCTCCCCTGCACTTGGAAAAGGCAGGATTAGCCAATTCTCGAGAACGCTTGCTAACTTCGAGTTCACATAAAACATGCTCAGAAGCTCCGCCCCACACATTGAAATGCATTACGAAGCCAAGCTGCATTGTTGTTGTGCAATGGCTGACTATACCTTTAAGGTACGCCAGGCCAAAGAGATGGTGCTCCACCAGGCCTACGTGGGCGACCGCCATGTCCAGCACGTCCTTGCACACCGCCTTGACATCACAGCTCAGCTCCAGCCTCTGCCCGTTCAGCAAGACCACGCCCACTTTCCTCTGGACGTCATCAACCTTACCGCGCTTCTTCTGGAGGGTGGGTGGAAGAGTGGAGACTATTATTAATATAAAGGCTGCTCACTTGCCAAAATAAGGCATGTCCCGGTAGCAGCCTCGTCTCCTGATTCAGTAGTAGCATGACGCAGCGTTTTCTGCAAAGGTATGTGGCAGCTGAACAGCTTTTCAGCATCCAACCCGTATCAGAGCACTGTGTAGCTGTGCTCAGTCACATGTATCAGAACTGAATTCAACAAGACGTATGTGAATGGCGTCGTGAAAAGGTTAACATAGAAAATAAAATGTTTCTGCCGGTTGCCACTGAATCTCTTTAAATTGTTTTGGCCCAGGAAAGTTGCAATTTTTTCAGTTTTTATATGCACTGGCTCACCCTTACTTAAAAAACAAAAGATAAATCCTTCAACCCCCCCTTTCCCAGCAATTACAGGCCAGTTTTCAATCTTCCATTTCCATCTAAACGGTTTCGACAGAACTAATGAGTCAACAGCACATTCTTCAAGTGTTCCAATCTGATTTAAAGAGAAACTATAGCCAGACTGCCCCTAATTAAATGCAACCCTTAATCCTTTTAAACCGTTAAAATGCTGCGTAAGTAAGTAGCGTATGCATTTTTAATGACACAGCAGTTCGCTAGTTGAGCCTCTACCTCCAACATAGAACCCGCATCACTCACAGCTGCAAACTCCTCTTCCTCGACATTCAAAAAAAAAAAAAAGGAGGCTATTTGAGGCTCATATTAACTACCTTTGCCCACAGCAGGCACAATACTCACCATGATAGAAGAGGGAACTTCCAAGGCAACACCGGGTTCACTGGCCATCTTCACAAACTCAGGGCCGTAGAAGTTCTGAGAACAATATACAAGAGACATTATAGAAGCCTAATAATACTAGTAATCAGCATCGGGCCGCTAACAAGGAGATATTAGCCAAATTGGTCAAAAGGTGTATTAGCTTACAATCGCTGACTGTACCTTCAATTCATTTTAGCTATCAATCACAGCTACTGTACCTTGGGTTTGCGGTGGGACTGTGGCAGCGAGGGGTCCCTGAGGGGGTCCCTGAGGTCCAGCAAGGAGAGGCGCGAGGCCGCCAGGGTGTCCTCAGAGGGGTACAGGTTGGCTACTGACAGCCTGTTGGCCAGGTGGGCCTGGAGACGGTGGACCTCCTCCTCCCGCCTCTGTGGGATGAGCTCAGCACCGGCAAGCCCCTCATCTGTCCCTTCATACGGCCTGCAGAGGGCAGCAGAGGAGTGACCAACAATAGAATCAGCACAGTAAAAAAAAAGATACGAGTTTAAAGAGTTAACAGCGAACTACATTCTTACAATTTAGTTTCTTTGGAGCCTTATTTTAAATGAGACACATCAATGCTGGTGTTAATGCTGGCAAAATTCACATTGTCATAAAAGCCTGTATTGTATGGGTTGAAAATACAGACACATCCTATCGTTTTATAACTACCCATGGCCCTAGCTGACGGTTGGTTACCTCATGAAATCTAAATGTTAACGTAAGAAGTTAAGTACGACTACCTTTACAGAGTACCAACAGACACAAATACACATTTTGCTAGTAAAATGTGTATAAAATTATTAGAACTTTTCCTTTTTAAAGCTCGTTGTTGAAGATGCAGTACATTTACGCCACCAAAACCCGCCTGATGTGGCTGGGGCCGAAAGCTCGAGGGATGGGGAGAGAGAGAGACAATGAAAAGAGAGAGTGAGCGCTTCAGGTCTGGCGTGCTGCCAGAGATTAGAGAGATAGCGACCGACGAGGGATCGACTAGGGATGACTTCACCACAGAGGCATGCGGCTGGCCTTGCTGGGTCACATACCAGCTGTGCACAGGGACCAAACAGGACAGCTTGGCCCTTGCCCTGCCATGCCCCAGGGGATAATGGGAGCACCAGGGTGATACACACACACACACCCCCCGTGGGATCACAGTCACACAGATTGTCTGACTGGATGTGTGCAGACACATCATATACATGTAGGTGTGAAAATCTAGAATAAACTATCTGAGCAATAATTTTTCCAGCCCTGTTTTATATGGAAAGTAAGAACGGAATATGAATTATATATATA
>JAODVN010061603.1:0-10281 GCA_025434125.1 Chologaster cornuta
TGGATTGCTTAACAAACACCTGGGCATTTCTCCTGACAGGTATAATACATATCTTGCACCCTTTTTAATATAAACAATGTTGCCATAGGAAACACTACTGTAACCCTACAGTTTATTGATGTATTAGAAGAAAAAAAAAAATCTGTTTTAACCCAGTAATTTTTGCTGCTCTTCCAGGATCTACATTAACTTTGTTGATATGGACGCGGCCAACGTCGGCTGGAAAAACGACACCTTTGGTTAAGATGAGGAGCCATCCAGTTTCCGAATACCATTCCATATTGCATATGAGCGCGGTTAAGCAGGCTAATTGTAAAGCAGAGACACCCAGTGTTACACTGGGTTACTAAAGAGTAACCACAAAGCACTTAGCTGGATCTTTTGCTGTTATAATGGATACTTGCATTAATCTAGACATTCGCTTTATAAAATAAACAAATCTGGCAAATCCTACATCATTATGTTCTGTCATCATTTGTTTGTCATGACATTATTTGTTTTAATAATGTGCTTTAATATATTAGCAGGAATTACTATTTAGCCTCAAAAGCATAATGCATGCAAATACTCTATACCCTGTAGTGTACATTTCCACTGCAATGACTATTGTAGTAAATCATTAGGCAGGCCGTGTGCATAGATAATAAATAATGATGCAGTGTATCATTATTTATTGGCAAAGCTGAGCACACATCAGTATATCATATACTGACATGTGCTTTCCTGCTGAAGGGCAGGGATGATTAGTGTTTATCTCTAGCAATTGGGCATCACAAACGGCTATGATGTGTGAACCAAGTGAGTCAAAGTTTATTCTTTCTCATACCTTGAATGACTTCACAATATAGTGTTTAATTCAACTTAGATCTGAGTATCATATTGTGCTTATTGAAATAATTGTTTAATATTGTGCATTTCACCTTGTCCTATCTATTGGTAAAGAGGGTCTTCCAATGTTAAGGGATCACCTGTTTTAGATATCAGAATATAGGTGGTCAGTGTGAAGTCAGGTTTAATAAAAAAATAATATACTTAGATATCAAACAAATTTAAAGTGTGACATTTCTAATACAGATCTTCAGGACCCTATCTAGGCACATTGGGTTTTATTGTTAGATGTTTTGTGATGATGTAATAGGCTGGACAGATGAGAGACCAGCGTGTTTTGGAAGGTGTCAACCATGGACATTCACAATAGCTTATGAAATGATAGACCCACAAAAGACTCCTATTGGGAATATAATTATGCATGCTTGTTTGTATGGTAGTGTGCTCTGCATACCAGTAAAGGGAGACAGGCAGCTAGATGGAGAACTTTTTTGGTTACAAAGGAAATTAACTGAAGTGAATGAATGTGAACAAGAAGATAATACTGTTTTCTGAACCACGCATCCTGATGCAAGATGGTGCAAACCAGACCCCTGCCAGTTAGTCAACTTTTGCACATGGACAGACCTATGGTTAGTTTGCACCAATGGTTTTCTCTCACCATCCGTGTAGCCATCCTGACATGACTACAATCACCACATTTGTTTTCTGGGCCCTCATGACCACTACTGTACCACTACCTACCGTGAGTCCTGAATCAAACCCACGATGTGTCTTCTAGGCTACATGGCCTGAAATAAAGATCCCCGTACAGCCTTAAAGATGGATTGTGAAGAAAGAAAAAAAAATATCTTAGCCTATACAACCCTACAACACCTTTTGATAACGTGTATTTTATAATCGCTGACTTAACCTTAAATCATTATTAAGACACTACAGGGATCTATAGACCGGATAAAAGTTTTTCTGATTTGTTTTGTCTTTCTTCAAAGCGTTGTAGGCCAAGGCTAATACATGCAGGCCTAAGATAATGTCACAGTGCATGTTTTTGTATGTCTTCATCCTGACCACAAGGGGTCACCATTGCGGTCTTGCAGCCCCGGTCAATGCCCCAATAAGACGGATGTAGCGTAAGCTGTTGTTCTTCTGGTTTCGAATCAGAAACATCATGGCCGAATTAGAAAAAAAGTACAGTCTGGCGATTCATTCTTGACGTTATGTAAAACCGTATGCTGTTTGTGTATTTGTGGTTTTATTTGCCCGCATGTACCGTCGTCAACATATTTCCGTGGTACAGGAGTAGCTAGCTAGTGGGGTTTATGGTGTCCGTTATTCCTAATCGAAAGACTGCATCGCCTCCTATTTCACATTAGCTAAAGTACACTGTTTTTGGCGGGCGATGCTTCGAGTCGTTTTAGTTTTCTTCGTTTTTGTTTCTTTTATCGTTTATTAATGTACTTGCCGAGTGTACACGAACTGTAAGGTTAGTACAATCTTTGGTTTGATCGTCTTGAATGATTAGCGTTATATATCTAATACGGACTGACTTGAAAGTAGCTAATTGTATATAGATGCGGTACGGTACATGACAGGTTAGTGGTTTATGTTAAGGATGTATTCGTTTCTTTCATTAAACACAATGCAACGTTGAACCTTTTTCAACAGATCGACAAACGCTCCATTACTGCAATAAACAACAGAGAGTCTCACAGAACTACCAACAAAGCAAAGGGTTTTTTACCAGTCGAGATGTCTGACTACCTGAAGAGAGCGTTTAGGTCTCAGCTGAACTCAACCATTGATTCCTTACTAAAGACAACTTTGATCGAAGTCACAAGGATCTTTGAGGATAGCCTACATGACCACCAAGTGGAGCTGGCAAAGAAAACCGAGCAAATATCCAAGCTGCAAATAAAGCTGGAGTGGGCAGAGAATAGGTTGAAAGAAAGGGGTAGTGATAACTTTGGACTGGCCCAAGCATCAGGAGATACTCAAGATCTAAAAACCGATGTTGAGATTTACCCCGACATAAATTATGGAGGTACTGTGTTTTATTTACTAAAAATGCATTTAATTTCGTTGTTTAGCTCTAACAAATTATGTAACCTACTCGTTCGAAATATTTGTATATTCAATGTATTGTAATTAACATCTGTGTGATTACTGTTATCCTAATGTCAAATCAATTCATGTCAATGTTGAAATGTTATGTTTTGTTTGTTTGTTTGTAGTTCCAGACTGGTGTGTTCCTCTGGACTGTGAAGTTGTGGACATTCAGTCACCCTGGGTTGGTGGGATGGATGACCAGTGCCCGAGTGTATCCCTACGCCCACTGTCTGTGTCTCTAGTGCGAATTCCAGTCATCAAACAAGAGGTGTGTAATACATTACATTACGTTTCTCTTAAAACATGATTGATTTTATATAGACATGTGTCTACAGCAGCCTAAACCATTGATTGGTCAGATTTGCCTCTCAAATAAACTATGGCAAAAGATTCGTTTTGAGATTTAGGAACGTGTAAAGCAAAGCAAAGTTTAGAGATGGAACGTGTATCAGAATACAAATTCTTGTGTAATGTATTTTAGGTGGAGGATGATGCCTATAATTCTAGTTTGGGAACCAGTCCTCAGAAAGGTATGTTATTTCTTGTTTTGTTAGTAACGGAATCTCAATGACATTCAACACGGATGCGTCCCAGTAATGATATTAATGCAAAAATCCTCTTCATCACGTCAGTAGCCATCTTGCCTGCTCTACTCAGGCGCCACTCCTCATTCAAATCATCCATCCATCCATCCATCTTCATCCGCTTATCCGGAGTCGGGTCGCGGGGTACATCATACATACTATTTTCAAATGCCTACCATAGATGCTAACACATCTGACAAGCACAATATCCATTTGAAAAAAACTGATTATCAGCTGTCCGTGTCAAAAGGACCTGATTTTATGAGTTTGGAAGCGGTCAAAAAATGACTTCACAATGCCATGGAGGAATAGTTAGGCAACAATACTCAACGCTAGATATGGTGAGTGGCAATCTGACATTTCATGCCAACGTGTACAGATCACAGTGCAAGAGGAAGAAACCCATTTTCACAAATGTAATAAACAGAAACATCAACATTAAAAGGATTACACACAAAACTTAAATGTCCAAGTATTAAAGTTGTCAGTGCAGTAGCCTGTAGCCTACGCAACAGTCATTGGCTTGATTTATCGATATGTAGGGGGCAAAATTCAGATATTGACACATACAATTAATTAAATGAATGGATCACAAAGCATGTAATTAATTTGATTATATTTTCTAAATAGTTTGACAGCCCAAAAAAAAAACATTTAAAGAAGTGGCTTTTGTGCACAATGATGGTCTTGGTGTTTTCTTGCATCAAGCATTGATTCTGATCCTAACTTGACATTGGACTTGCTTTGCTTCTTTGATGTAGTCCTACATCCTTTGTCTTGGCTTTTGCAGGTGGCTCACCACACAGAAAACTAAAGCACAGCGATGGTGATGATGATGTACACAAAGTAAGCCCGTCGCCGTCTGCCCCAAAGCATCAAAGAGTGAAAATTAAGAAGCGCTTTAAGCGCGAAAAACCTGAGCAAGCAGAAGTAATGAGCATTAGAAAAAGTGGACGACATCACACAGGAAGAAAAGATGGTCGGAGAATAATCAGAAATAGTAACAAATTAACATCGTTTGTATATGAATCTGAGACACAGGATGATAACAAGAGTAATTATCCTAAAACCTACCGATGTAAGTTCTGCCATATGCACTTTGATACAGAGTTCGGTCGAAGTGTGCACATACGGTCACACAAGAAGTGCAGATTATGCCAGAAAGTGTTCGCCTATCCCTCATTCCTTCGTGCCCATATGAAATCTTGCATCAAATATAAGGAAGAAGGTACATTAAAAAAAGCTGAGGTGATGCATCAAGCAAAACCGCATGAGTCCACCAAGAAAACCTCACCTACAACTGAACCTGTTCCACCCCAGAAAAACCCATCTGCTGATGATCACAATTTTGCCTCATCCCTGAAAATCCCACCTACAGAGGATGACAACACGGTTTCACCCCAGAAAGCCACAATTACAGAGGACCACAGCTCGAGCTCTACAAAGCACAAGCGCTTCACCTGCTCCTTGTGTTCTAGACAATTTCATATGAAAATGTCCCTAAAATCGCACATATTACAATTCCACAAAAACAACACTTTAGTTAATAATGGGGACCTTGCATGGATTAGCTCTTCTGAAGAAAAAACAGGGCAATTACATTTGTCAAGTGAAAAGCAGAGCATTACAGCTGAAGGAAAATCTGACCATAGAGCTAGACACAAAAGAAGGAAACTAAATAAAATATGGTGGGCAAATATGGGTGAAAAGGCACCAAATGGTTTTATCTGTTCAGTATGTAATAAGACCTTGAGCACTAAACACGTGCTAGAAGCTCATTTCCGCATTCATACAGGTGAGAAACCTGTAGTCTGTGAACTGTGTGGCGAGACTTTTCGTTGCCCCCAGTTGAAAAGTATGCATAAAAAGAAACACCATGGTACCACCAACACCAGAAAGAAGCGCAGACAGAAAGTCTATGCCGGAGACCTGGTGTTATAAGGACTGTTAAAGCGTTTGTCTGTATAGGATTCTGCTGCAGACTTTGAGTCTAAAGGCCAAAGTGAACTGCAGCTGGTGTCATCTGTGAAATAGGAATACATGATTATTTTCTATTCAATGTACTTGTTTTGATAGATGGAAAGACATCTTAAAGCAAGCTGTTTTCTTCACATTTTGTTCTTTAATGTTTCATAAAGCATTTCTGGTCTTCAGTAAAGATTATATTACCTAAATGTAACTAGTTACTAATTGCGTATTATTTTAACTTAAAAAAGTTTTTCTGTTTCTTCAATTAACTGTTTTCTAATACAAACCTCATTATTATTATTAGTAGACATTTCAGTTTGCAATGAGGCTCACAGGCCATTCAGTCTTTACAAACCGTTCAGAAGCCTAATTTGTTATTGTTTTAATTGGTTTATTGTTAAATTAGCTAGCATTAACATGTCTGGAGAAGCAATGTGAATTTATTGGAATGCCAGTATATGGTCATTGTGTTAAGGTCCAGGGAGTTAAACCTAATCGGCATACAACATAAATTTCCAGTCACGATACAATATTTAGTCTTTATTTGGATAACAACCAGTTTTGTCGGCCAATATGTTACAATTTAACTAGTCACTTGCTTTCAAGAAATTACACAATCACAAATATAAGTGTTTTATTCAAGAAACGTAGGTGTGGATGTTTCTATATTGGCAAAGTATACTATACTCCATGAAGTATTTCCTGAAACAAGATTAGTTGTATGATAATATAAATGTATGTTTGGCTACATTTGTTTGCTATATGACCAAACTGTCACTATAATACTTACATTTCCAACATTATTAAGGTAACACAAAGCTGGTGGTGTGGCACACAGCATTTTCAGACACTTACACTGATACAATCTGGTAAATCTCCCAAATGTTTCTGTTGGTTTTTTTCTTTATATTGTTTGTAGTGCAAAATACATCATTTTTATTTTTATTCAGCATTATTAAATTTACTATGTAATTACAATCTGCTTGCTTAATAAAAAAAATCCATAACATGATTGGCCAATGACATGCACGACACCATTTTAATGTACATACAATTGCAATGGTTTATATACTACTGTTGTAGCCTTTATCTTATTTTTTGTATATGGATTTTAATTCCAACTGTTGATATAACAAAAAACATTTATATTGTATATTTTCAATAAAAAATAAAAAGGACATTTCAGAGGTTATTACAATTTTTTATAAAAGTTTAAATGTAAAAGTTTGATTTTTCTTTTTTAAATGTTTATATACAGGTGCATCTTAATATATTTGAATATTGTGGAAAGTTAAAGTATTTTAAATAATTAAATTCACAAAGTGAAACTCATTGTGGATTAATTACACACAAAGTTAAATAGTTGTTTTAATATTGGTGAATATGTCTTACAGCCCATGAAAACCTTACATATTTTATATCGAAAATGTATTTATTATTAATTTTAAGACCAGTGGGGGAAAAAAAAAGCAATTGCTTCTGAGTTTTGTGTTCAAGCACTCAGTACTTGGTTGGTGCTCCTTTTGCATCTGCAGCGTGGCATGGAGTTGACCACGATCAGCTTGTAGCACTGCTGAGGTGTTTTGGAAGCCCTGGTTGCTTCGATAACCTTTAACTGGTCTGCATTGTTACTTTCTATATGGGGTCCAGGTGAGGTGAGTTTGCTGGCCAATCAAGCACACTAACCCCATGGTCAATGAACCAGGTATCTGTATCTTTGGCAGTCAGGACAAGTGCTGCTGGAAAATGAAATCCACATCTCAGAGCTTGTCTGCAGGAGGAAGCATGAAATGCCCTAAAACTTCCTGGTAGACAGCTGAGTTGACTGGACTTGACCAAGTGGACCAACACCATGACATGGCTACCCAACTCATCACTGATTGGAAACTTCTCACTGGACTTAAAGCAACTTGGATTCTGTACCTCTCCACTCTTTCTCCAGACTGGGACCTTGATTGCCAAATTAAATGCTTTAAGTACTTTCATCTGAAAATACATCTGACCACTAGGTGACCAGTTAGCCCAGGTAAGACACATCTGACATTGACTGGTTCTGACACAAGGAATGTGACAGTTGTAGCCCATTTCCCTGATATGTCTGTGCATGATGGCTCTTGACACACTGACTCCTGCCTTAGTCCACTCCTTGTGAAACTCCCACAGTTTTAATGGCCATTTCTTGACAATCCTCTCAAGTCTGCTGTTTCCCATTTTGCTTGTGCACCACTTTTTCATTTCAGTTGACTTTCTATAAATATGATTGGATACAGCATTCTGAACATCCATCTTCTTTAGCAGTGATCTTTTGAGGCTTTCCCTCCGTGTGGAGGCTGTGATTCTGTCTTCTGCACAACTGTCAAGTCAGCAGTCTTCCTCTAATGATTGTGAATTGTTTTGAGTTAATTAGCTGATTAGAGTGACACCTTAGTCTACAATGTTTCACTATTTTACATTATACATTTTCTGAGATACAGAATTTAAGTTTTTCGTAAGTTGTAAGCTCCAATAGATAAGTAATCACCAAGTTTTAACAAATAAAGTCTTTAACTATTTAACTTTTGTGTGTAATGAATCCATAATGAGATTCAATTATTGAAATGACTTAACATTTCCACAATATTAAAATTCACTGAGATGCACTTGTAAAATGCGTGTCTTCAGCTGTGATGTTATCACAGGGATGTCATATAGGGACATTTACTAGCCTGCGTATTCGTCACTTTGCGATCGTATTAACACTCATAAGTTCTCTGTTTGCAGTCCATTTCTCGCGAGAAATTATCTTCTCGCATCCATAACAGCACTATGCTAACGTTAGCGAAGCCAGTGACCAGTTATATATATATTCTTATAATTGAGGAAAGCTCCTCACGTTAGTCTCGTCCGTCATGTAGACATATCACCGTTATAGGTATTGTGTTGATATAAGATATCTTCATAGTTGACTAGACTATATTTAGTTGACTTGCTACGCTGCATTGGCATCTTTGTTTATATACTTTAGCCGCTAGCGTGTCAAACATACTGGCTTGCTAGTTGCGTTAGCGCTTGTGTTTGCCATATAGTGTTATGGGCACAAGTATGTTTATTTCCTTGTAAACAGGTTGGCGATTTATAGCATTCTCTTATCACACATGCAAGCATGTATACTCATTCCGTTGACTTTTGTTCTCGTCATTGCACAATCTGATCTCAGCTGTTATTTATCAAGCAGCATCTCTGTTGACCCCAGAGCCATTTGTTGGACAAGAGACCACGTCCAGCTGAGCTGAACATAGACCACTGCACCTGGGACCTGGGCATGGAAAAACATCAGGACTGTTAATATACCCCAGGATATCCAGGTCTATTATTCCTGGCTATGGTGTTGGTAAGGAACATAGCCCTACAAACCAACTCTTTTGGACAGCCTTGGGTCGCGATACATAAGTATTAACACCTTTACGTAGACGAAAGGAGACAATGGAGTCCGTGAGGAGTGCCTTCCATGCTCAGCTGGCCACAGTCATGGACTCGTTGTTGGCAGCTGCAGTGTGCGAAATTGCCAAAATCTTTGAGAGCAGCCTGTGTGAGCAGCAGGCGGACCTCGCACAGAAGGTTGAGGAGATCTCCACGCTCCAGGGAAAGCTGGAGAAGGCGGAGAGAAGGCTGAAGGGAAAGGCAGAGGGAGGTGGCGGGGAGGTGGACGCACATACATCAACAGGAGACAGTGTTGAAGGGGTTCGCTGTCAGAGGCAGCAGATGGTAACAGGAACAGGTACAACACAGGAGTAAAGTCAATATGTATGTATGTATAGGTGTGTGTATATATGTGGAGCAGACTTGATCAACATTATATTTGATATAAATACAGGTAAGGATGCATCCCGTCCGTCAGACCCAGTGGAGGAGCATGGTCAGAGCCTGAGGAGGCTGAAAGAGGAGACCGTGGGCCCAGGAGGAGCCTCTGTTAAGCATGAGGTGAGGGACCTTGTCACAACATGACTCAAACTTGCCTTGACAAATTAAAGGTAATTCTGTGGGAAAGGTTGTTTGTGATTAAACTCCATTGTTAAACGCCACGCGCCCCATACGTCAATGCTATAGTGTGCGCCCTCAGAGGCTCCACACATTGGAAACACATTGCCATAGCTAGGATAGTGTTGTGTGGTGCAGTCTGCACCACCCTGCATTGCACCCATTTACGCAGTCAGGACCGTGTATAAACACAGGATTATAGTTTCAGCACGTGCACAGCTAGCAAACTGTGAAGCAATATTTGCTGAATTTGAAGCTTATTGGCCTACTGATTACGCCCTTTTATTTATTTTAAGTGGTGTACGAAACTCAGTTTGTTTTGAACACGGTAATATGACCTATTTTCCTGTAGTTGATGTTCAGCACGTCATTGATGCAACGTTGTGTGTTCTCCACAGCGCGCAGGGTCACGTCCGTCCGTAGACTGTGTTGCGGTCCACGCCCCAGAGGGAAGCCATGCTGCTGCGCTTCAGAGGCAGGGGGATCCTGCGTCTGCAACACAGGCCAAAGCTAAATGTAAGACGTTTGAGTGGAGCCACCGTATTATTGAATCTCTTCAGCGCACGCTTGTATCTGCCTTAAATGCTTTGTCTGTTAACATGTTTTGGTATGTAATTACTTTTAGTTTGTCGATTACTTAAAGCAGAGGTGCCTTTGGAATTACTTGCAAAGATTCGCAAACGTTTGCTATGTTTGCCAATTGACCCATCCTAAGCCCGCCCCTTCAACTGCCAAACATAGTTACTGTAGCTAGGTTGGACAAAACGGCATAGTAGAC
>JAODVN010061711.1:0-10277 GCA_025434125.1 Chologaster cornuta
CAGAATCATTCATAACAGTTGATCTCATTGCATTAAACACCTTGAATATAATAGAATGCGTTCTAATATAATTAGTTTCTTTACTGTATCAAAATTGTGTAAATGTATACAGTTTAACCCTGCATGCCAACTAATAATTGTTTTTTATATTGACATTGATAGACTTGCTAGAACTGAGTGATAGTTACTAAAACATTTTTTTTTAAACATCACATTATATTAACCAAAGAGATATTTCAGTAACAGCTGATATTTCATCTCATACCCATATGTATAGTATAGACTAGTGTTTCCAGGAATAAGGAACCAAAACAGGTGTTTGTCTTTGACCTGTAGCTGTTGTTCAATCTGCTTTTGCATAGGAAGCATAATTTGTAAACACTGTGGCCAGTAAAAATGAGAAACGTGAAATAGCAGGAAAGGGCTCTTCTTTACAGAGAGCCACCGCTTAATGTTAGAGTCAGGGATTCTTGAGAAAGAAATATTTTAACTCTATTGGCTCCCTGAGAAGCTCCACCCCCATATTAGACATGGCATTGCCATTGCTGTAGTGTTGTGTGGTGCAGTCTGCACCACTTTGTGTTCCCAATTAGGCCCCGATACAATTTATGCATTTATATTGGCAAAAGGGTGTTTCGCGTGCGAAAAATATTAAACTGGGCAGAAAAGCGCCCAACGTCAACTGTAATCTATAATCGGAGAACTTGCGGGTATGTTTACTGTTACTAGGACACCGCCTTAACTGGGTAGAGGCTGTTGCTTGATACCAGTAGATGAATATTAGCAATGTTGAATAGATACTTTGTACATCTAAAACTGTTTCACCAACACCATATTAATGTAACTAAGAGATTAGCTGGATCTTAATATTTTGTATAGCTTGAAATGTTAAAAAAACTATCATTTTTTTAGCAGGGCTAATAAATGGCTGGCTACTATGCCAGTTCTACATGGCTACTATGCCAGTTTTGTTTTTAAGCTCTGGGTATGTTGCAACAAAAAAGGCAGTACAGAGTTCTGCCTTGCGTTTTGGAAGGTGACGTTTGGAAGTGCACTCTGTGTGATAGGGGCCTTAGAGCCTGGGCTGTGCATAAATACTATATATTATTTTTGTATAATAATTATTAATTATTTGATTTGATTCATTATTAATTATAATATTTTTGCTGTGTGTGTGTGTGTGCACACAAAACAGACAGCTAGCAGACTGTTGAGTAAGTATCAAATGTATTTGCTTACAAATGCTGACTCAACCTTTAAATCTGAATCTTCATAGCAACAAAGGTGTTGGAAAGAATATAACATTACTGTAGTGAGAAAAAAGTGCTGATTCAAGCATTTGCTGACACAGATCTGGCCTAAGACCAATATGTATTTTGCTGGCCTGTATCTCAGCAGGCAACAGGCTCTTAAAAAATAGTCTCTCACCATGACACCAGGCTCATAAAAAAAAAAAAAAAAGAAAAAAAAAAGAATAAGCACTGAATTGCAGGTGTAACAAGAGAGGCTAAACCCATGACTTTGTATAAAGACACTTCCCTATTAATATTAGCAACCTGATCCGTTCTTATAGCACACACTGCCAGTTAGTGGTTGCACTGACAGGTGCTAGAGCCTTCATAATGTACATGTACACCACCATGTACAGTACAGAATGTTTCAGATGGCCGGGCCCTTCATGTATATTTAATTTCGTCCTCTGCTGCTCCCATCGTTCTCAGAGTGGGGCTCCCTATGGGCAGCACTTCCTACTCTGCCTGCCGGTGTCAAAGCCCCCCTCTGATAAACAGTGAGTCAGCCTAGCCTCTTATACATTAGCAGAGTCTTCTTCAGCCTCCTTCCTGTCTGCCTGCTGGGTCCAGGGGGGCAGGGTCTGACTCTAGGCTTGAAGCAGCAGTCAGTGGTACTGCACCCCACTAAAAAATTTGTTGTTGGTTTTACGTCTCTCCAACTTTTGTTTCCAGACGCCACCTTTGGCTCCTATGGTGCTTCCTAATATTCTCTTACGCCCTTTACATACTGGATTTGTAGTTTCCCTACGCTGTGTAGTTTTTTACGCAATCACAACATTCTACGCGACAACTCTTGCTGATTACAGTTGGTCTACATGGTGATACTAGCAGCTCCCATGTCCAGTCGCTGGTCATAGTAAGCTAATGTAACGATACCTGAATGAAACTGACATTCCTCCAGGGAAAATGTTATTAATAGTGATGCACCATTCTTGATAGTTTTTGCCTGATACCGATTGTCAGTCTGCTAAATTGGGCGATACCGATTTTATACTTTTTTAAATCCCATCCGTGATAGCCATTTAATTGACAACAAAGATTGTTTTATATCGGCCATTAGAAAAGAAAATCGGACTACCACCAATTTTGAGTGGAAATCGTCAGATTCCGATTGGCTTCCAATATATCGGTGCATCCCTAGTTATTAATATAGTACAAGTACAATTTTTGCTAATAACATTTACCACCGTTTTAATTTAGGTACAGCCAGGTCACGTTAACGCATGCGTTTAACTGCATGCATTGGAATTTCACCTGTATTTTCAGCCCTTCACACAACGCTACTGCATATGCAACGCAATGTTGCAAGTTCTATGCTGCACGCCATAGGAAATGTATGGATTTCCTGTGAAAAGGGACCCAACTACGCATCCAGTAGGTAAATGGAGTTTGAGAAATAATATTGGACAGCATAAAATCCATGTACTGCAGTTTGGTCAACCGCGGTGTTGCCCAATCAGCGTCATACTAGAAGCTACGTTGTGTGCCTGCTAAATGTCTGCCATTTTCAAACTGTTTTCAGGGGCCTCAAATGTTCAATCTAGAGAATCAAAACGGTATCGCTCCACGGCCATCCCGGGCGCGCCTTACACGTCAAAATGCATTGCGATGCAAAGCGTAGTGTTCACCACTATGTTTATGTTACTTTTTACGGAGCCAGGGCTGTGTTCAAGTATTGGATACATTTTCTTTTACACACATAACTGTAAACTAGCGTAATTCAAGGAGATTTTTTTTGAATTTTACAAAAAAATTATCTTACATTTAGCTTGCAATAGCTGACAGCTGACTATACCTTTAAGTTGAATCAGTTGTATTGGGAGCCGGGAGAAAACATGCAACACAGCGGCCTTCCAGGACCAGAGTTTAAAACCCCTGGTTTAAATGGATGGCTTCCCAGATGGTTGTTTGTGTAACGGCACTTCAGCTTTGCCAGTCACAGGCACATACAGCAGAGGCTTCTTCAGCGGCCTGCCTTCCTGCCTGCCTGCAGTCCACTTCGCATGCATAGTATGTACCGCAGGCTACAGCGAGTGGGAGGATTCTATAGAAACGTGGGCATGAAAAGAACGCATGAACGGCACACTGACAGTAACCCAATAAACACCAGAGCGATGCCACACGGAGCACACAGCCCACAGACGAGGCGATGCCTCCCCTACACAGGCTGCTGCTGGTATGAAAGCTATTTGATGTGCACCGACCATATGTAAGAAGAGAGACAAACAAAAAGGAATATAATGGCTTAGACATGCATCAGCTGTTTAAAGCTAACATTTGCTGGCACTCCCAAAAACAGGCGTCGGTAATAATTATTAACTCGCTTATCCTGCTTACTAATAGAGTCAAACGAACCGTGTTTCTTGACTTGAAACAACAACAACAAAGTATGCTTGTGAGATGTTACTGCAAATAATGTAGATACCATTATTAGTGCTCAGATTACACAGCAGTGTGTATGAAGAAGAAGTTAAAGTGACAAGACTAGCATTTGAGTTGGCCCATTAATATCCATTTATAGAAGCGGCAGCATGCCTCACAGTCAGTGAGTCAGTCTTCACAAGCACGCCGCCTGTTTCCGGGACCTAAAAACTGAGCAAAAGGAAAAGGACTATAAAATATTGCACCTCTTTCATCTGCACGCTAATCTGAACATTTTAGATAGATATGCTTCTTTATCACTGCAATTATAATTACCCAGGCAATACTCTGTCAAAGTAATGCCTATTACAAAATCTGAGAAACAAATCTAAAAGAAATTAAAAACCTGTCGCTGTCAATGGTATTAGAAGTATTATTCACCTCCTTTGTCATTAAAAGAGATGAACCTTTATTTCTGATACAAAACGGACCACAAAGGACATGCCACTCTAATTATACAGACCAGGCGTTACCTGTTGGGAAATAGTCTTGCAGAGCCAGTCGTTACTTACGTAAAGTCTGGGACACACTGCTGGTTACAGTATTTTGATTGACATGCACAACCGACCATCAATGTAATTTAATGACAAAGTCGGATGTTCAACAGTATACATTTTGGAGAAACGTACTAACACGACACTGGCTGTTTTCAGGTTTTGAACCTGTTAGATAAGTGGGATACTGTTACTTCTTTAAATAAAAAAAAACTATGAATTAAAGTTTTAAAAAAAATTATGCACTGCACGTAGTACTAATGGACGGAAGAGGCTGAGACTAGTTGGGAATAGATCACTTTCTTTTAATATGCATGTGTGCGTGTTTACAAACTGGCCATGCCTGCCAGAGATAAGGATGCAGCCAACAGCGGCCATTTTCCTAATCACATAACAAGAGGAGAGTTAGAGCTATACTCTCACTCTCTCTAGACAGACCTGTCACTAGTCTGGGGTTGGGGTGTGCCAATGTGTCCTTACTTATTCACACTTCGCCATGGATGAATACCTCATTAAGACCTTAAGGGGATATGGATGAGCCTAGGGTGAAAGTAGACTTGTGTTTGCAGCTGCATTGTGGATATTTTGTTTATATACCACAGTTATGCAGATAGTCAGCATATTATTGGATGCTGTGTTAAGGATTAATAGTAGAGCTGAAATGTTTTCCTTCCTGCTCACCACAGCTGGCAAAGGAGACTTCAATGACTACTATCCCCTCCCACAGCCTATTTCATACAGCAAATAATCTGAAGGACGTGTGCCGAAGCCAACGGAAGGTGACACCTGCATCTATCTTTGCCTCGTGTAAGTGTCCATGGTGCACAACTGGACTTGGCTGTGCTCACCACATGGTTATAAATAGCATCACAGGTCTACCAATGACAACAACTGCTTGTCTAATGAGCTCGGCAGAGGATAGCCGTACTACAGAGGGGCATTGAAAGAACACCGAGAAATGTTATCAACTCCTCCAAGAGGTCACTTAGGAATGACTACAGTGCAGACAAATAAAAAGCCATAAAAGTACATTAAATTAAATCAACATTAGCCTCGACATGAGATGCATTTATCATGGCAGAGAATTAAAACCAAGGACAGGAACACCACGCTCTGCAATAATGAAGTCATATGCCAACGGAAAACTCAGTTACATACAGTATGATCTCTTTGTGTATTAAAAGTTAGGCTGCTACAGATACAGTAGATGTGTGCAGCCAGTGTGCTCTTACAGTGTGTCTACTCTTGTTATTTCTGACCATTTGATAAACAAAAATGCCAATCATGCTTAAATAAATTAAACCCTGTTAACAAAACTGGCTAAATATATTTTTTGATCATTTTGGCGGTGCAGAATTTCCATTGGCTGTCACTGAAAGGGCTGTGGGGGTGGGGGTGTCAAAAAAATCCTCTATGCAGGAAAAACTTTGCATGCATACCCTTGTTTTTTTGTTTTTTTTTCCTATTAGAGCAACAGTTACAGGCACTGCATCTTCACCACTGCATGCTTGACCTACCTTAAAATTACAAGCCTGACCAAGTCTTTAATTAGCCTAGAACATACACACAAAACTTTTCCTTTTAGTGATTTCCCAGACATGCAATTACGTTTTGGGGGAAATATGTCCTTCTACGTTTGACCCATCATAACTACCCGGGAGCAGTAGGGACAAACTCCAGATCTAACGCCAGTGCAAATGCAGGGGGTAGTTACCTGACATGCATATCATTCTGGTATGTCGGGAGCCGAAGTTCCAAGAAAACCATGTGAATATGGGGAAAGCCCAAATGCCACATAGAAAGGCTACAGTCAGCTGAGCTGTGTATAGAATATACTGTTTTATTAGGATATTAGTCGCAGTTAAAAATGAGGGGATTTAGAAATCTAATACATAGAAAAACCTCAATGACAAAGCTTTTAATGTTAATTGTGTGAATCTGCTCCATTACATAGGATTAGTGACAAACAAATAGATAACTGAATAACATAAAAGGCATTGACTACTGGTGCACTGACGTGCAACTGTATAATTACTGCCCTGCTCCTTGGCCTACAGTAGCCTACAGTACAGTAGCCTACATGTCCTCAAATGTTGAATACCTCTGATCTAGGACATGTAGGCTACTATTAATAGATAGATAGAAACAACCTATTACATATTGGATAAAATATTTAGTTGCTGGGCCAACAACAATGTGTAGGTCGGCCTATAGTGCCCGGCATAACAGTAGGCCACAAACTAAGACAATTAATTATTGACATGTTTATATATTTATAGCATAGGTTGTATTTATATTGATGTGTATTTACTTACGTTTAAAATTGTTTAAGAAAATAAGTTTGGTATCAGAAAATGTTGCGGACCCTGCAGTACCCCTGAGGACCCCCTAGGGGTCCCAACCCCCTGTTGAAGACCTCTGTCCTTAGATATTTAAAGTCTTACAAGTCGTTACTTTAAAGCAGTAAGTAGAAAATAACTTATCGTGCCTCTATGACTGGTCTGGTTTCTGTCCCTTATAATTTCTGGCGGTTAGACATCGTATATTGTACCGACAGGTAGCCTACTTTAGTTATTTTAAGGCCACATCTAGCAACCAGGTAACTCCATGGTAATGATCACCGGTATGCTCAATGCATTTTCTTATTGAATGTTGAAAAGATGTTCGTACGGTAATTGTAAAAATCGAGAAACTTCCTAGCCTCAAGCTAAAACGGGTTTGCATGAAAATACATTACCACACTGCAAATTCATACCTACTCGCTATTAAAATATGAGTAAATGTTTTAATTCAATACAAGTGTGTGCTGTTTGTCGTGAAAAGAGACAAATGCCTGGCAACAAGCAAGCAGACAGCAGATGTTACTGTACGGTACAGTAACCAAGTGTACCGCACAAAACGACTCTTACAGCTTCCCTAATTTTGACCAAAAAACTAGTGCGTTACCGAGGAAAATACATACATACATAAAGCATACATAAAACATGACTGGAGCGAGAAACACAACATAAATAGGAATGAATGACACTCACTGCTCACCTGTTCAATGTTGCGGCTATGCTGCTGTTCATACGGGGTGAAGCGTTAGGTGGTTATGTCTGTCTGTGCCTGTAGATGGAGCCCGCGAGTTTGGCGCATTGGTCCAACGGATGTCTGGGCTTTGTAGTCTTTTTCAACAAATAAGATGTTTGTGGATCTATTTACGTTATAACATTTAACAAAAGAACACGGCAAAAAGAAAAATGTGGTTTAATTCCTTCTCCTAATAACAGTAACGAGTGTGCTCAGAGCCACGATGTTGATCAGAAAGACAATGGGCAAAAACATCGTCAAGCTCAAGGTTTACTCGACAGTATTGATTATGTCGAATATGCCAAAACAAAATGTGTCACATGTTGATATATCGAGATATCTCTAATTGATTATTTAAAATATATAATCCAGTATTATATGCTAACATTTAAAATATATTTTATTTTGTGATTTGTCCAATTATAGATCATATGAATTTAACGAATCTACGCATGCTTAACGTTTATTTAATTTACTTGACGAACTCGCAGTGGAAAACATGGCTGCGTCCACGGGTGCTGGAGGTGTACTTTCCTCCGACTCAAATGGCTCCAGCTCGAGTAGTTCCAGCGTTGATGTTCAAGAGTTTCAGTACAGTGCGCTTTTAGAACACCTTATCGGTGACAAGAGACATGTCAAGGAGTTAAACCCTGCAGTCATGGGGGGGCTACCAATGCCCCACAAAAGCGACGAGCAGAAAATGATTGAACGAGGAATGGAGAGCTGTGCTTTCAAGGCAACGTTGGCATGTGTTGGAGGTTGGTGTTTTATATTGACCAAATAATAGCACGGCATTTAACCGCTGCTAAAACACCACATGGGGATATCGTATTTTCCAGTAAAACGGGGATGTCCTCTCAGTATGTAGGCCTATCTGAAAATGTGCTCCTGCTTGAACTCCACATCTACTGTATCAATAAGACTATAATAATACTATAATAATAATACTAGCAAACTGAATACTGTATCTAAAGCACACTTGCTGATCTAATACGTGTACATGGCCTGCCTCTCTTTAACCACATGTACGCCAAAGCATATTTGATTAATGTTGAAATATTTATTTTCCACAGGATTTGTGCTTGGCGGGGCTTTTGGTGTGTTCACTGCAGGTATTGACACCAATGTTGGCTTTGACCCCAAGGACCCCATGAGAACACCGACAGCCAGAGAGGTCCTCAAAGATATGGGCCAGAGGGGCATGTCCTATGCTAAAAACTTTGCCATTGTGGGCGCCATGTTCTCCTGCACAGAGTGCATCATAGAATCAGTAAGTTAACACTTTTACCTAAGGAACGGATGATGCCTGTGCCCTGCACACTTTATTTGACTCATATGACTAAATATAATTGTTTCCTTAAACTGTGTGTAAAACGCCATAATCTAAGAGTTGTTTAATTACAATGGTTAACATTTGCATACAAATAATGCATATGTAAAACTACTAGAATGTTCTAAGATGAAAGCCAAACATTTAGGGAACTATTATGTGTACTGGGGGAGGTTGCAAAGTATTGTACTTGCTTAGGCACAAAACTAAATCTAACAAATTATATTGGAGCCAGGTTAACATTAGTACATGAGCCTCCTACCCTATATGTGGTGATGACATTGCTGTTTATTCATTAGCAAAATACAATTGCTAGCATGGCACCCTCTTGTGGTAAAGGTGAGATAATGCTAAAATAAATCTGTTTTATCTGATTTGATAATCCTGTTTATTATATTGTAATGTATGTAAACTGCTTTAAGCACCAGGGCCTTGACTAGTAGAAGCATTGACTTAAATAAGCAACTGACATATAGTACACAAAGTATTGCATTAGTTTCCACTTTATCGTTGTGTATTTTGCATTTTTGATTTTACGCCTTCATATAGTAAATCAAATCCATTTTAATCATGTTTTGATAGGTATCACAATTAAAGAAATATATAAAATGTGTGTATGCACGCATTTATTTATTTTTGTTTTACAGTGCAGAGGAAAATCTGACTGGAAGAACGCAGTGTACAGTGGCTGTGTTACCGGTGGCGCGATAGGATTTCGCGGTACGTACTGTAAGCACATTTGCCTTGTCTTTGTTCACTACAGTGAAGATAATTTTTTTTTTCTTTTTTTCAAAAAGCTGGTCTCAAGGCAGGAGTTCTGGGATGTGGAGGATTTGCTGCATTCTCTGCTGCCATCGAATACTATCTACGATGAGGGCCACTGGGGCTTGTGGACTTGAACTTTACAGACTGTAATTACGATCTAAAACTGAACAGAAATCTGGACCAGACAGAGACTTTGCTCATTTCAGTCGTGATAATACTGATGTATGCAGAGGACTGGTTTGTGTACTTTGCCGAGTGGAAGAGTTTTTAATGTCGTTATTGTGTATGCACTGTGTTTTCTTCTGCTACAGTGGGCAGAGGGAACACTGGTCTCAGATCTTTTCATGTGAATCATACTAAAGGGGGAAAACAAAGGCTTCTGACTTGGTGCTTTGAAGGGGAAACATGATTGCATTGATCCCAGTTTCAGGCACAATTGTAGTGACTCAACACTGAGATTTGCATTAGTATCCATTAACAGTATAGTCAGCTATTGCAAGTAAAAAAATTTTTATATTTTTTTGTTGGTCAAATTCACCAAATATCTCCTAATTTCACTCAAACCGTTCTGTTAAAAAAATGTATCCGGAACGTCTAAACAGCCCTTGTGTATAGAGGAACAAAGGGACAAACACTGATCACATCCACCAAGCTGTAGTATTACGCTTTGTTTTAGTGCGTTTGGATGTGTGGAGCGGTGCAGCGGATAGCTGCGGTGTGATTTTAACTAAGTTATCGATAATGACTAACCTTGCTTTTATCGTAGTTATATTGTTTGTATACATAATTAAACACTGGACCTTTTTAGATGTTGAAATCTAGCTATTAGAAAAAATAGCAGTTTAATGTGTATTTCAATGTAATTATCAGGCAATGCAAGTGCTTGTAGCTTGCTTCACTATA
>JAODVN010062038.1:0-10268 GCA_025434125.1 Chologaster cornuta
GACAATTATTTATTGACATTAATGAAAGGTCAATCGTCAATTATTTTAAAAATACCTGTAATCTGATTCCACTATTTTAACTCATAACTGTAATGGACTACAGTTACAGCTTTTTACTGTTTTATACATGTACTGTATCAGTACAGTACAGTATCAGACCATACTAAGGAAACCTTGGTACCTGGTAATATGGACAGACAACATTTCAGAACCCCTCGGCAGCTGTGAAAATATCCCATGTGTCTTAGTACACACACGCAGTTCCATGAAACTGCTTATTGGTACACGTTTCCATTATGCAACCTCAGTGAAAATACTTTTCTTTCCTTTTAAAATATCACCTGAAAAGTGTTGCACATTCAGTTTACAGCAATATGGATTGACCTGTTAAAGGTTAGCAGTTAAGAGTGTCCAAATGGACCTACAGCATAGGGTAAAGGGTAAAGTCTTGAGCTGCTGCTGCTTTTGGTATTCTTCTTCTTCTTCTTCTTCTTATTATTATTATTATTATTACATCTGACATCTCCCAGTGTGTCTGTCTGTGGTTGAATGTTTCCTGGAACACATGCAAATAGCAAACAGCAACTCTCATCGCTGCCCCTGTCTCTCCTTCATCTCATCATGATATTATCTTAAAGGTGTAGTCAGCTATTGCAAGCTAATGGTAAGATAATACACTTTTTTTTGTTAATTCTCAAATTATCTACTTGCATTTCGCTAGTTTACCGTTATCTGTGCATGTTTAAAAAGTCATTGAATACAGTACTTCTACACAACCCTGTGTCCGTAACTAGAACAAAGTGGCGAACACCGATCACAACAGCAATGCCATAGTACTATTTCAATGTGTGCTGCAGAGGTATATTGTTTTGATTTGATCTTGAAGTTAGCAAGCATTCAGAACAACTGGCAAAACGAGTGACCCTGCCTTTAACACGGCGTTGAGTAAAACCTGTGCTTGGCCCCCGGCTGATGCTGTGGTTACCAAAGCTGTCACTGCCCGCAGCAGACAGGTTTGTTCAAGTACGCTGCTTTGTAGGCAAAGCATGTCCCCGCCAGTTTTGATTAGTTCCGGCCAAAAGTCATTTGTACCCTTGTGGTTGTTTGTCTTCTTCACATATTTTGCTGGTGTTTGCCGCCAGCTGTCCCCATCTGTTTACTGATGCAGACGTCCTATTCTCACCAGCCTGCGCTGGCCAGGCGCTATATATGGCCAGAGTGTTTCTGTTAATCATCTGTCTGTCTGTCTGTCTGTCTGTCTGTTAGCGTGTGACACAGAGGAAATTAAAGTGACACATTTGATGGGTTGTCCCCATTTGCCATAGTCTCGCAGCCCTAGCCTTTACTTGTGTAGTCTGGGACACAACGTTGACTAACTGCGTCAAGACCCGACAGGAGAGATATTTTGATTGACGTGCAGGACAACCAAAACTATTATGAGAGTATGGCTGTGTGCTGTTTGCATTAGGCTACGTTACTGCTTAAAATAAACGAAAAGCACTGCACTAGCGTTGTGCTGGAATTAATTATACTACCTAACTTCCTTATAGTGCTGATATGCTTATAGTGGTCTAATGTATGTACAGTATCAGACGTTCAGCACAAGTCGCTTATGTGATGTAGTAGTGCTAATGCACAAAAGAGACTAGTGCATTCTTCCGTTCCCTCATTTCACCTGGTCCCCTCTGCCTCTCTGACTTTAGGATTAAACACATGCCATTATGAAAACCACTTCAAACAGTCTCTACCAATATGTGAAAGGATCATGTTAGTTGCAATAATGTCTGGTGCCTATGCCTGCTGTACTGTGCTATAGCTTTAATCCAGATTACTCATTAGCCTTTCATCTGCACAACTGCTAGTCTCGTCATGTGTCTTGCAGGATATTAAAAAAACTCATTAAAAGTTCATCATTTGGCATACATTTTGCCTTCCTCTCAAAGTGGCTGAGAGCAGAATATTAAATTGGACTCAAGGTCAATGAAGTCGGCACATTTCTTATTTCTTATTAATCTCAGACCAGGCCAGAATGAAATGAAATATAATAATTTTTATGAGACCCATAACCTCTGTCAGATTTATATTTTGTGTTTTAATAATACTGACAAATATTCTTAAGGGAACTGGAGCAATATGTGGCTGTATGTAACTCCATCACCCAAACTAGCCATTGTAGACAAATAACAATATTTGATGTGATGTGGGCAAATGTCTATCGTAATATATTATTTTATACTTGGATTACTGTAGGCTACAGTAAAAATTACTTATTTGAAAGCAGAGCCAGATTTGACCTCAACCTTTTTTGCGTTTTGGCATTTCTGACCTGACCTTGTTTGATGTTGCTCTGTTTAATCCTCGACACAGAACCAGGCTGTCTTTGTACAGCTGCACCCTCATTTCCACTGTCTCTGTCTCTGACAGTGACTCAGCACGCGTTGTAAGCTCTTTGATGCCTGTGTGTTTGTGTGTGTGTGTGCACGCGAGCACTATCCGGCTGGCTGAAGTGCAAGAATGAAAATGGGGGAAGAGGTGAGCTATGTAAACAAACGTGCTGTTCTCCTTCCATCTGGACAGGGATCAGGTTGTCAGAGGGAAGTAATGCCTAAATAAGTAATTCTTTGCTTTGATTGTTCTGCAAAACCACATCCACTTTAAGCATTCTGTCCATGGACGGTCATGCACATTGTTTGACATGCACCTGAAATGTGCTCGTTAGACAGGAAGTCAGTCCAAAAAAGTTCTATATTTATTTTTTGCCTATAAGTAATAGTTTTTCCTGTATTTTAATGAATGTAAAGTTTCTTGGGGAAAGATATGGGATGATAATGTCTGCGGCATGTGGCAAATGTTGCATTCTAAATCAGTATAGTGATGTTGGCTCTTTTACTGCAAATCACAGATTTAATTGGGGTGGCGTAACTCTTGGACTTACTGTACGACCAGATCAGTGGCACGGGGTGTGTGCAAGGTGCCCTGTGGAAGCTGGTTGCAAGGGGTGTCTTTAATCGCCCCTGGTGCATGTAGTACGACATACACGATGACACCTGTCAGCGGGGAAAACAGGTCCGCTTCCTGTGGCATTGGTTGTGCTTGCATCATAAAGATGTATGCATGGGAACTCATTTGGAAGCCACAGATTGCCTATATGTGCTCATGCCAAAAGAGTGGAAAGACTGTGATCTAGTTCCTTCTAGATGAGATTGTGATGGTTTTGTGTTGGTGGCTGCCAAGCCCCACACACGCACACACGCAGACACACTATAGTCCATGCGGAAATGCACTTTCTTGCACCAGATGGTCAGGCTTGCATCCCCGCAGAGGCTCACACGCACGCACGTGCACACACACACAGTAGTGTTACTGAGTTATTATAGGAGCTGGTTCTTTTGTCACTGTTTAAATTGTAACTGTTTATTGCTATGCACCGCATTGATTCCCCAGTCATCCCCCAGTCTTAAAAGCACATAGACATTTACATCTACTAATAATGTCTAAAACACCTTTTGCCCTGTGTCTTCCTGCAGGTTCACGTATTTGACCTGAACATCAATAAATACGAGGCCATCTGCCAGCAGCGAGTTGTCGATAAGAAGACCACCCAGCTGACTCACATCAGGTTCAACCCTGTGTACCCTATCGTCATAGTGGGCGACGATCATGGATACGTAGCTAGCTTCAAGCTCTCCCCAAACCTCCGCAAAAAAAAGGTGAGTGTTCCTGTTGCCGCTTTCGATAAGATGAATGACTGCAGTATATAATCTCAACCACCACACAGCCAACCATGCTCATTTGTTTACTTGGGCTAGTATAGTCTGGACCACAGAGCACAGGAGTGTCAGTAATGCCATGTCACTCTTCTGTTTAACTTCATAATAATAAAGATTTTCTATCGTTAAATAAAAACACTTTTAATTTGCCTATAAGGTTTGTTGTATTGTGTTATGAGTTATGTAAGATCAGTTAAGATTACAAGCAAATTCATGCAGTATGCAGCTTAGTTTTTCATGTTTTTACATTACTTTTTCATTTTCATTTCTTTAATGTGAAATAAGCATTCCTCTAAAATGATTGTAAAATGGTAGCTGCATGGAAAAAGTGTGTTCTGCCCACCTTTGTTTGGTCTTCAAAGCATTTTGATACACATCCTGTTACACATGTGACTGTTCTGAATGCATAGCCGCCCTGTTGCGTCACTCATATCTGCCGCTGAATGCAAATTGATCAAATGATTTATCGCCCATAGAGTCCTGACCCAGGGCAGGGCAGAATTCAAATAACTTCATTGTTCTCTCTCTATAGGAGTTGTGGAGTAGGATAATAATCACTACATCTAGCCTAAACAAACACAGGGCAACTCAATATTGCAGCTACATGACTTGTTGATTCACTTAAATCAAGACCTACAGTATTCATGGGCTGACCCTCAGTTTAATTTAATTTGTAATATAAATGATCTATAATATCTATAACTATATATATATTTATAATCAAGCACAAATATCACTTGATGTTGCCTACGGTACATAGTTATGGTCATTTAGAGCAGAAATAAGAATAAGATAATAAACGGTAAACCCCACACACGTACATCTGCGTCTCATTTCTCAGCCCGTTCACACAACTAAACATCCATATTAGCAATAGGAACCCATACGCCAGGTCAGCTTCATGGAAACGATTCTAAAGCACCAGATGGTGCGTTCCAGCAGTCACACATCCATGTGCACCTTATTCCTAGGTCTGAACACAACTTTGCCTGTGCAAAATGAACCGATGTAGCCCCGTATTGGCCTTGTTTCACGCAACATGAGCGGATGTGAAGCAGTGTCTCATATTGCAATGCTACTGTGTTGCTGCTGACTGCTGGCGCCTGTTGGAAAGTGATTTCAATGTGTGCGTGTGTGTGTGTGTGTGTGTGTGCGTGTGTGTGTGTAGGAGAAAAAAGGCCAAGAGACCCCCAAGGGTCCAGAAGTGGAAACCGCCAAGATGGAGAAACTACTGAGTCTGCTGAGGGAAACAGAAGCCAACTCCGGTTAATGAGACAATAGTGGTACCGCTTTATATTCCCCATCCCACGCTCTCTTCCACAATCTACAGCAGCGATCTCACTCCGATTATGAAATGACTAATATTTGTTATTCTACGCAGACAAGCTCATGGGAAAACATGAAGCAGTAATTAGGAAATACTGTTTTTAAATATATTTATTAAAAGTGCTGATTGAGGTGATGCTGCTTTCGGTTAATGGGTTAATGTTGATGAAAGTGCCAGCGAGTTTAATTTAATGACATGTCTTTTGTTAAATGCAGTATAGTTTCACAAAACATCAACAAAATGCAAGGATAGTAGGATAATATAGTCCATTTTCCTAGGTAGGTTACTGTGCACTAAAATGCATTGGATAAGAAGTTTAACATAAGCAAAGCTAAAGTGGAAGTAGAGTAATAGCTTGAGCATTTCTGGACCAATACCCATTTGGCCAGGACACCCAACGGTCGTCCGGCGATGAGCAGGGAGACTTTTGGTATGCTACAGGGAGGACATTGATGTGAGGCATTGTTGTCCTTGTTCTGCATCTTACTCCATTCCTCAGTCTGGCTTAATAATGGCCTCTTTCTCTCTCTCTCTCTCTTTCTCTCTCGCTCTCTTTCTCTCTCTCGCTCTTGCTATTACTCTCTCTTGGTGTCCTGTAGCCCACCCACTGTCTATTCCTCTCTCTCTCTCTTCCTCTCTCTCTCTCTCTCTCGCTCTCTCTTTCTCTCTCGCTCTCTCTCTCTCTCTCTCTCTCCCTCTCCCTCTCCCTCTGCTCCCATTCCTTAACATGTGTACACACGGCACTCCTCTCTAATCATGATCCATTACTTCATCATTTCCATATTAGCGTATTGCTTAATTCATCTTCTCCCCGGGAGAAGACCAGAGCAAATAGCTGTGGCTGCATATTTGACACCACAGCTACACTTACCATACTGCGGCAGTAACAGGGAGCAATGTGATATATAGTTATATTTTTCTTTTATTAGTTTACTTTATCTAGGCACAGTGTCTAGTAATTACTACCATAACCGGTCACTGCAGTCTCAAAATGCTATGTCTCCCAGCGACGTCATGAGGTGCAGTGGTCTCCTGGGCACGAGCCCAGGTAACACTGTACTTGCACTTAAGTCGCTTTGAATCTATGTATCTGCTACAAACAATGCACAAGCCTATACAGTATACAGTATGCTGTAAATACAGTATATCTTGTGTCGTAGAGCAAGGGCGATAAAAGCTCATCATGTTAGCCACCCTGAATATGATACACCTCACGGAAATAATGAATAATTTGGTTACATCTTTACGATTCAGCCTAAAGTGAAACCCTTTTTGGACGGTTGGTGTGACTTGTGGATATGGGTAGGTCGGCGCACAGCCGCTGTAGCGCATTATTACCCACTGACACGCAGCATTGAGTCACTTTCCACCTTGTTCTGTGGACGGCTTGTGAAGTTTTCGTACTACCTCACAGCCAGCGTTCCCACGCAGGGGTCCTCTCTGTCGCTGCAGAGTGAGTGGGCTGCTGCTGACGCCAGCCTGGAGCAGATGCCGTAGTACGTGCCATAACTGGTGAGGACAGAAGGCTTAGCCGAGCCTCTCTAGTCTTTACGTAACACCCTCGGCACGGCACTGTGCCACACAGGCCACGGGCGTTTATGAGTAGCCCCAACACACACACACACACACACACACACGGAGCTCTAAATTACTGCTACCAACGATGGAACAATTTTCTTTCTTTTTTAGTTTTGAAGAACTGAAGGACTGAAGGGACACATTTCCAACAGCAGCCTTTGTGCGCATAACATTTCGTTCTGCCCAGCTCAAGGCGTGTCCTTATTTATCCCACAGGCTGGTGTTTGTGTCGACAGAGTGGCGTATGAACCCCGTCCCGGTCTGCTTTCTGCCATTCTGCCATGCAAGTCGTAATGAAGCGTTAGCTGCGATTGTGCCTAGCTCCTCTCGAGTGGGGGTGGAGGAGGGGGGGGGGGATATTTACACATCCCTCACGATGAGGTCAACAGATACTTGTGCTCGTTCTTCTGCGAGGCTTCTGCCGCGCTCTGAACAAGCACCGGCATCCTGTCCTGGCTGGACGGCACCTTGCAGGCTCCGTAGAGGACCAGGAAGAGGAGGAGCAGCAGAACGGCCACAGATGCGTTGCAGCCTATCGCCACCAGGGCAGCCGCAGACAGTCCCGTCATGTTCACTGCAGATTCCATAACCGGGTCACCCTCGATCTTATGTCACCTCCATGGCGCCCTGAATCCACGGAGGTAAAATGAGGAGGCTCGTAGGTACCAGCTATGGCTTGGCACAATAGAGTAGCTCGAGTCAAAGCGGCTGTAGGACTTCAGAAAATGCACTCGGTGTTGCAGGCCGAGACGTGAAAGGGACGGAGGTCAGTTTGGCATTTCTGGTTTAGAGACATCTGCATTATCTTTTCATTGCAGGGAAGTATGACGTACTGCTGCGGTTGTTAATGGCTTCTCCGTGGGGTGACAGGTTAGCGTTGTTGTGGTTCATTCCAGCAGCACACGGAACCTGTGTACGTCCTCTGGGGTCTGAAAGTGCAAAGTAAATATGATAAATAAACAAATAAAATATTACTAGTACACTAAGCACCTTTCCGCTCATATGCAGCTGTTCTTGAGCTCCATAATGACACCTATGGTGTGGCTACACCTCTGACAATGCTACCTCTGCGGTGACTTTATGCTGCACGTGCGAAACTACCGGTACTTGTGTAGTAACACGTACTCTCACGTGAGTGTACATGTTAGAGAATAACTCAGTGCAGTCGGCAGTCACTTCCTCTATTCTCTCATACGATGGTCAAGAAATTAAACAAAGGAATCTATTTGATCTTTCCTTCTACAGCCAAACAAAACCAAAGAGGTACTGTAGGAGTTGATAACTTCATTGAAGTCAATCCGTAGATTGTGTACTGTTTGAATTAAACACTGAGCTGTTACATCTCTGGCTGCAATGCAACGCAAAGCATACAGTATGACTCTTCTCAACTGAAACGTGTCTTATGCTGTTCCGTGTAGCTGCGAATCCTTTTTATTTTATTTTGCCGGATGTGTGTGACGTGCCATCAGTCACACACATCAAAACATACACACCTTGTAGCTCTATGCCTCTTTGCCTGATGACCTTAGCATCAGTAAGTGACACGGGCACACAGACACATGCTAATGGCTATGCCTAATGTCATGTCAACAAGTCAGAAAATGTGAATCTTCCTGTTCATTAATAAAAAGAAATACTCATAATTTACATGATGTGCAGTGGCAGGATGATATAATGTTCTTCTTGATACTGTTTTAAGACTCTGTTTTATAAATGAACCTATTATACAGTATCATTATGGTTTCAATTTCAAGAGGGCAAAACACAATGTGTATTATGGTTATAAACGTACACACACTGAAAGCAGAAGCACTATTACATAACTATTGTTTCCTCTACTGTAGCTGCATTAGTCTGTGGTACGACAATCCCTGTTACATTCAATCTGTGTTGCTGTGCTGCAGGTGTAGCTCTCAGTTGAGAAGTTTTTTATTTTTAATTTTTTTCTGCCGTTCCTGGGCAATGGTGTGAGCATAGCAACCTCCTCATCAACCTTATGACTCGTCTTGTAAGCTGAATTAATTATTTAACACCAATGCGTCCCCCCCCGCCTTCTCCAGGGAACAGGCTATAATGCATAAAGATTATTTATGATTGTTGTTGTACTTTATGAATACTATTGGATTTTCCAGAGCTGTTTTTCTTTTGTTCTCAAAGTACTTTAAGGAATACATTCAGATATGGTCAGGGAATCTATGTGTGCAATACATCTGGTTTGGATTGCTGCATCTGTTAGCATATTGTAGGACAAGGAACAACTGTGCTTTACTGCATAAACTCCTGCACGCGTGCAGATTTATGTCCGCTAGAGACGATAGGGTCAGAGGATGTAATCTGGCTTTGGGCCGTTCCTCAACGTTTTAGCTGAAAATGATCATAGATCTCTGGATCATAGATGAAAAATTGATGGTATTATTGATTTGTTGACTAAACCAATTTTGGTGATACCCCTGAGAGTCTGTGGCGCGTGTAACCTGATGTCTCTGACAATAATGAAAATCATTATCTATTATGCTTTCTGCTAACCCACTCTTTCAATATGATGCAACAACATTGTAACATGGAGAGTAACAGTATCACAGTTGCACATATAGCAATAAAATACAATATAATACAGAAAATATGGCAGGATATTTCCTTTACTTTATATCACAAACTTTGGCATACTGTGTATAGTAGCATATTGTGCATTCATAATGCACTTCCTAACCCTATGGCTACATTGCTACATGCACTGTAAGTTCCATACTCACCCCACAGGCTCCGGCAACAGTTTGTGCTCCGAACAAAAAAAATCCCTTGTTATCCGCGGTAACAATTCCTGCTGTCTTGCAGTACCTCTCTCTCTCTCTCTCTCTCTCTCTCTCTCTGTCTCTCTCTCTCTCTCTTTCACTCTCTCTGGTTCTCTGCGCTGCACTATGCACAGGGTGGAAGTCGAGACAGAGCTGCACACACGGTTTGTTACAGGGGCTTCTCCAATCGTGGAGAGGAAGAGGCGGGGCAGTGCCAGAGGATGTCAGTGGTGATACCAAGCGTGCTAGAAAGGAGAAAGAACAGCACGGATGTAATTAAACAGGGCTTCTGCTGCAGATGGGAAGGGCCCGGGAGACTGTTGCAGAGAGCTCGGCGAGCAGCCTGTCAGACACCACAATGACTTTATTCTCTAAAACCAGCATGGAACAACGCAGCAAAATGGCAAAATAACTGAGCTTCCATACAGAGAGGGGTGCTCAGGGATGTCAGCTATTTATACAGAGGAACCAAAAGAAAGCATGAATAATTAGAGCTGTTGCTCCTCTGCCAGTATGCGCAGCCGTAAGACTTATTGAAATTAGTACACATATTTATAAAGCAAAAATAATCGTATAGGACATTGAAACCTTCAAATACAGTATCGTTCCGCGTCTGCCTGCTTTGTGTGTTACTGTTGCATCCATCTGATTTCTCGGCCCCCACCTTCTTTGTTTTTCTGCTAATTGTGTTCCAATGTGTAGTAGGCTGCACATGAATGAACGCTAGTTATGCCTGGTCCTTGTGCATCTCTCTTAAAGAGTTGAGTACAATTGTAGACATTCATTAGCATTCATGTATTC
>JAODVN010062147.1:0-10268 GCA_025434125.1 Chologaster cornuta
CAACATAAGAATACTAAAACAATCCCATCACAAAACTTGTTTGTCTGAAGGGACCTGAACTAAGCAGCCTCGCTAAAGATGGGAATGTTTATCACAACGCAAGCCCCTGCCCAATTCAGTTTTTGACCCAGATGTGACATCATTTCTGGCCTTTTACGCCTCCTCCCAGTCACCCCAGCCAATGAAGCTAGAGCATGTTTAAATAAAACCTGCAGCGCCAAGTTAAGCGGAATTCTCAACCTAATGGGGGGAAAGGCTCTGTCCAAAATGGCAGTTGGGACACATATGAATGGATTGAATGTCGTGGCCTCAACAATTAACACATTGGTGGTAGGGATACCTGGCAGTTGTTGAGCTCCTGGATGACAGCCTTACTCTCCTTACTGATGTCACAGACACAGATGAACTCTGCCTCGCGGTGGCCCTGGAAGAAACGGCTGCGGATGCGCTGGACCACAGCTGCAGCGGAGCGTCCGTTGGGCACGCAGCAGTTCTCTATGTCCCAGAACACACCCACAGGAGGGATGTTCTCTGGCCCGCCACTCTCTGGAAAACCTGGCGATGGGAGAGGCAGACTAAAATTAACTCTAGTCACCCATGGGATTACATTAACGTCACTGCAATACCTAGAAATGATTGCAATTGTGTCCGAGTAGCGGCTGAACTTAACGATCGGCATCGTATCGATGGCTATACAAGCGTGATTCAGGCACAGGGTTTAGGTGTGAAGACGGTAGAAAGGACCAGATGGTTCATCCAATCAACTGACAAGTATTCATTTTCAAAGTACCTGCTTTTTACAAACTGTTTTGATGCACGGCTTCCTAGATGGACATGTGACTAACAATCAACTGGCATTCCGGGTTACGTCACATACACATAGGGATCAATTTGGCAGTATTGATAGATAAACATTCTTTACAATCTCTATTTCTGGTAAAGCTGCAACACTGCGTCCTCATGGTCGGTTTAGCGCACTTGATGCAACGAGACATGACGCGTTCACGTTCGTATCGTCCCAGTGTTGCATGAGCCACTCACCACCGTACTTGTGGCCAGTCTTGCCAAGGCTGGTGGGCGGCTTCAGCAGCATCCCGTCCGTGGAGCCACAGCCATTACACACCGGCACGGGAATGGGATCGGTGTGGGGTGTAGGAAGGGGCATGTCGGGCCACGTGTTCTCTCTCTTGGACACCACACCATTCACAGGCTGCCAACGGACACAAGCTCATCGGCTTAATAAAAAGTATGTCACGTGATTTGCATTTCAGAAACGCAGTGAACTGTGTGCAGGTCAGAGCGGCGTGCGTACACAAATAGCCACGTATATATCCAAGTAGCACCGTGAAAGAAAAGAATACTACCAACCTTTAGCAAGCACTCCTGGCAGTGGTGCGCCCCCTTCTGACAAACAGTGCGCTCTACGTTTAGGTGCATAGGATTAGTGCAGACGTGTGCTGTTGTGGTAGCGGTGGTCGAGAGGTCACCGTGTGCCGCCGTGGCTCTCTGGCTCGCCCTAGTGGGGACGCTGCGCTCCACACCGCAGGGGCAGTAGCCAGAGGGAACCAGGCAAGAGGCGTGCGTGGAAGCAGGAAGAGAGGGCAGAGAGGCGGGCAAAGGGGCTGAGGAAGGGAAGGGGCCCGGCTGACTATAGGGGAGAGATAGGGCGGGGCAGGCGCAGAGAAGCCCTGCGCGGCAGGGACGACAACAGTGACTGAGCACAGGCTGGGAGGTAGCAACGCAGGACGAAAGACTATAACCGTCTGGCGTGTGCAGTGAATCACAGGCTTCCCTGCCTTGGATGAGCTTATGGGAGTACAAGTGAAGGGGTGAGGCTACTGGGAAACCCCTAGGCCTAGCACTACAGGTGGCTGAGGGTTCCAGGGTGCTATGGGCTGGATAGCATGATGCCACGCCACTGTTAATATTACTAATACCACCACCTAAGGCCCCATAGCCAGCCGTGCTGCAGTAGTCACAATGGGTGCAAACGCTTACTTTGGGGATAAGCCCCTCTTGCTGTGGTTGTGGCGGTTGCCGTTGGCAGCGGTCTTGAAGCTGAGAAGGTTGTAAGCAGGATGGGAGCAAAAGCAGGGGGGCCAGAGGGAAGGGCTGGGATGAAGAGGTGGAAGCATGAAGAGGAGGAGCGGGGACATCTTTCAACTCAAGCACAGGCTGTCTGTCCTCCATGAAGTGGTTCTGGGGATTACATGACTGCATTAGAAGATGTGTGGTGTGGACATTACACTCTGAACATTCATAGTTTCTTTGGCATTGTGCATTGCAACGAATGCCACTGAATGTAATAAAACGTGAAAAAAGGCAATGTTTTACATAATTACATTGCTGAGCATAAACATACAAGTAGCTGGAAAAAATAAAGTCCTCAAAGGCTGAGAACAATAGAGCAGACAAAGAAAAAGTGGCCCAAATATATTTTAACCTAAAGCTGTCATAATATTCAGATATTCTTAAATATTCTGTGACCTGGTTTGCTTTATACTACAAAGGTCAATTAAAATTTAAACATTTTAAAAGTAGAATACATTCGCAAAGACAGATTATTACCCGGTTGTCTATGTAAGAGAAATTGGCTTTATCATTGGTGGACAAGCAGTCGTTGAGTTTCCAGAGCACAGTTGGGGCCTCCGTTTCTGTGTGACTGATCCATGGGAGTGGTCTAGAATTGCATACATCTCGCTCCTTACCCAGTCCGTCCATCGTTCAAACGTGATAAACCTTTCACCCTACTTTCACCTCTCTTCTCTCTCATGTTTTCCTGGAAGTAGGAAACGAAAGATCAAGTTACATATAAGCCTCCCTTTGATCATTCAATAGGTAGTCACAATACATCTCAGTGGACTAATAGACTGTAGAGTTCAAGACTTCCTAGACAAATGTTTAAATGCACTACGGTAGATTACAATGATGCACGTATCACCGTAGCTAGCCTGGGCTATATATTTGTATGTACAGGTACCGTAACGGTAAAATAAAACGTGGCCTAAATCGGAAAAGGAACTGCAATAGAATTATATCTAAATCGTATACAACTTAGATGGGTATCTTTGATTACGTACTCAACATTTGAGATGCACGTGTTGTAAATTGTCCCTTTTTTTAGACTCCAAGATAACTAAATTAGCTTTCCTTGCTAATTGAGCTGCTAGCCATCATAAGCTAACTCTGTAATAAACACGTTTAAAATGCAGCTGTCCGGTATAACATTGTATATGTTCAAGGAAAAACTATTTAGCGGTTAATTGTTATAAAAAGGGTGTACCTAACAAGTTCTCTTCTTTCACATCTCAAGACAAGGACTTTCCCCCCTTTCTATCAGCCAAAACAACACGCACCTTTTGTAAAATATATTTGCCGTAAACAACTCGCAGCTGTCGCAAATGACAACAATGGTCTCCGCCGAGGCGCCGACCGACGCTGTTGAATAATTATAATAAGCTATAATATTTAAGACACATTTCCAAAATTTGAGTGAACGATTATGACCATATGCAAAATTGTCAATGATACAAGCAAAACACGAGGACATTTAGTCAGCTTCTTTGTAGACATAATTTGGACCTTTTGTTTCAAATAGTCTTATTTAAATACATATTTTTTTAAAGATGACAAAATCATATGGCATTGGTTTGCAGTTTATTTTTAAATTTGTAAATATATGTCGGGCTAACACAATGCAGCCTATTTGGCAGGTGCGCATATAGGCCTATAAGAACAAACCCACCCTTACTATAATATTGCTTACAATAATGGGACAGGGTAAATGTATGAGTCATATGCGTAATGCTATCACTTGATGGGATGGGAAACAGTAACGCTCAACCTCTTATCTAGATGCACTGTTTTCTGCATTCCAGAGGAGGTCTATAATCAACTCAAATTTTAAACCAAATTATTTTGGCGCAGGACAGGATTCCTTCAATAATAAGAAAACACTGTCCTATTGTTCCTGTTTACCATGGCGATTGCTCACGTAGCTACAGAATACGTCTTCTCTGACTTTTTATTGAAAGATTCTGCAGAATCGAAGTACAAAGGAGTGCGTCTGGAATTGGGCATTGACAAAATTGTCACATTCATAGCGGTTGGTCTTCCTTTGTTTCTCATCTCTTTAGCTTTTGCGCAAGAATTATCTGTAGGTGAGTTCAATTGCAATCATAACATATATTTTTTGTGTCCTTAAAAATACAGACCTTAATTAACATTTGATGATTTCATTGTGCATGCAGTATGCAGTCGATAATTATCACTTTATTATCCTAGAACAAAATAACTGTCATGTTATTTTTTATTTGTTGGTTAATAGCCTGATTTGAACTTGAACAATGCTAGTTTATATTGAAGGATAAATACAGTATGTTGTAGGTACAGTACGTCATTATTGTTACCTTGAAGGATGATAAAGTAGTGGGGAAAATGAGTATATTGAAACTCCACCCAATCACCCATATGCCCTACTATACTGATTAGTGATAGTCCATACCACACACTGTAGGCGGCATACACACCCGATAAGGTATTCTGCTAACATATAGAAAATGGTAAATGTTCTAACACATAGCATACTATATTTGAATGATTATACCATTGATGACCAAATGACACCATGCTCCATACCAATTTTGTATCTGGATCAAATGAAGTGGTAAAAATATAGCCACAATGCCATATTGTGTAATCAATAAACAAACCACTTAACCGTAAACCTCTTATGCCTTGCATGTGGCTGTTTCCGCTTCAAACTTATTATTTATTAATAGTAATATCCTACGGCCTAGTGCCTCACTACAGTGAGTTTTAGTGTTGTTGTTTTGCACAGGATACATTAGGCTACACATATGGCTACACATTCTTTCTATACTGTACGTTTTCTGTGGTATACTCAATGAATGGTGAATGCTGTTTCACAGCCAGACATTTTCTGCTGTCTGCTGTAATGTCTTTCATTCTCTTCACCAGGTAGTCAAATGAGCTGTTTTGCTCCTCCTAACTTCTCCTTGCGACAAGCACTCTATGCAGACTCATTCTGTTGGTCAGCAGTACAACACCAAGCAGAAGGCTCCCATCTGTGGATACATAAGGTACAAACTACATTTTACATATATTTACAAAATATACATCGTTAGTATCGTAAAGGGCTAGGCTACTATCAACATTTAAATTGGCTCCTCTTTGGACAGTGAAAAAATATTCTACATTCTTTTCCCTCAGTTTTTTCCGTACATCCTGCTCTTTTTGGCCATTCTTACATACATCCCTGCCTTATTCTGGCGTTTCACTGCCGCCCCTCATCTATCATCCGACTTGAACTTTATCATGGAAGAACTGGACCGATTCTATAATCGTGCAATCAAACTGGCAAAGAACCTAGCATCCTTTGATAATAAAGATGGACCTGAAGTCAGCCAAACGTAAGCACCAAACAGACTGAAGATTTTATTTTCTATTTTATTTTACAGTCAAAACTAAGCAGAATACTTTAATGTAATATAACAATGCAAATATTAAAATACAGTATAGAAATCATAATATAAGTAAATAATATAAAATTTAATTAAATATTGTAAAACTGTTGCTTTCTCCCTTCTTGATAAAGTATAACACAATTGTTTATTGCTTTAAAAACACTGTTAGACGGAATCAGTAGAGACAGGTTGAGATACATCAATACAACGTATAGTTATAAATTGTATAAGAATGAAAAGTAATTCATGTGTTTTGTCTGTGTTTATTTCTCCAGTAGTGCCCTAGATCTGACTGAGGGCTGCTTAAAGTATCCTTTGGTGGAGCAATATCTAAAGACAAAACGTTTCTCTCACTGGCTGGTATTGAAATATCTCTTTTGCCGGGGCTTGACTCTCCTTACGCTGCTAGTGGCCTGCTTCTACCTAGGCTACTACATACAACTGGCTTCACTCACTGATGAGTTTCCCTGTAACATGCGAACAGGACTACTAGCAAACAACAGTGAGATACCAGAAACTGTGCCATGTAAACTGGTGGCCGTTGGCGTGTTTAGTCTTCTCAGTTACATCAACCTGGCAGTGTATATTCTACTTGCTCCCTTGGTAGTGTATGCAGCATTGGGACCAGCACGCCAAACTTCCAGCTTCCTCCGGCCCTATGAAATGCTGCCAGGCTTTGGTCATTTGGGTCTGGTCAGACCCTACTACAATGACCTCAGTATCTACCTGCTGTTCCTGGAAGAGAACCTGAGTGAACTTAAATCATATAAGTGTCTGCAGGTGGGTCACGGCGTTGATAGATTTCACTTATTCACTGCCACTTGCTATGCAGTACGATATTTTTACAGGTCTCATTTTCAACATTTATTTAGGTGCTGGAGTTGCTACAAAAAGCAGGAGATGATGGATTTGACACCATGTGTCTTCTGCGGACCCTGGGCCAGGTTAAATCCGATGTGATGGATTCTAAGAATGCCAGTTCTTGCAAAAATATAAAAGAAACAACAAAACCAGAAGAGTAATGCTTTGGTCTGATGACAGGTAAGTTATTGACTATTTTCTAACTGTATATGATTATAATTGGTGTGGGTAGTTTAAAATAGAACAAACTTCTTCTTATTCATGCATAGCCTTCCTGAATTGTGACTGACTGCAGAACTGGAGAACCGATTTACTGGACAATGGCAACAAGGTGTTTCTTTGGTGACAAAGGCATATGACACTATTGTCTGAACTGTGTTATTAACCTATTTGATATGCGTAACTCCATGTAACTCCATGTAACTCCATGAAGATGACGCTGTTATAAATTCAGGTATTTTGTGCTTGCTTATTATACAATTCATCTTTTCAGAAAATACATTTCTGATCTACTGTATGTTAATGTTCTCAGGATTTATTATATACATTTAATTATGTAATCTTTTTTCGATTAACAAAGTTGTGCACTTAATTTTTTAATGGACATAAAGAATATCAACACTGCCTATTTTAGCTCCCTTTATATAATAAAAAAGCCTACCTGTGTTACATTTAGCCCATGAAAGCTATGAGGATTGACTTGTTTACAGTTGACACGTTCATGAATACTGGATTGAAAAAGTATAATGCTGCATGCAATTATATGAATGAGCATTAAAAAAAAATTACATTACAAATATTTATATCAGTCATATGCTATCATGTTTACATGTGAGTAACAATATGATGCTGCATGAACAATTTCACCCTTAAATCCACACATGACATAAATTACCATATATGCTGTCCGGATTGGCACTGTGAACCATATATTACAGGGAAAGTTGGCAAACTCATGAAATATCTGAAATGGTGCTGTGGGTGCATTATCAGCTAATTAAATAAAGGAGATGTTTACCTAAATGGGTTATTTGTTTATGTATTTAAATAGTAGTAGCAGTAGTAGTTGTAAGTAGTAAGTAGTAATAGCAGAGACACTGTCTATATAGATATAAGGACTTTTGTAATAGAAGTAATCAAAACCACATTATTTTTGTAGAATTGTGAAGTAGCATACAAGCAAAACGAAGAAGGTTTATTAGTTTTAATATAATATAATATAATATAATATAATATAATATAATATAATATAATATAATATACATTAATACATTTTCAACAATGTCTTCATTTGAGCGCAGTGACAGTTGATGGGGAACATGTGGTATCTATTTGGCGACACCAACAACTCTGGAAATTTGCTTTTAATTGCATGCAGGATGGTTAGGAACTTCGCTTGAGCTCTCTATTAGCCCAAGGCCCTACTCAAATTCTTGCGTTTATCAGCGTAAAGGCTATATCAGATTTTTACGTATTTTAACCTATTTATTTTTTGTCAGGAGAAATTCAGAAGTGATCTGACGCGCGCACAAATACTAACATTCATCTGTCAAGTTATATTCAAGTAATTATTAATAGCTGTATGTAGTGTGTCTTGTCTTGCAGGTGTGCCGTGTTGGTTATCTGCTGGTTTAGAGCAATGTGTAGCCTGCAGGCAGTTCGCGGACTGCAGTGTAAGCTATTCTGCATGAGCTGGGAGCTGGGGGCGCTGCGTGTGCGTGTGCGTGTGCGTGATGATGATCTGAGTGACGACACCGCGAACGCGGATAGAGCAGAATATTACCAACGCTGAAAGAAATCGGGTATTGACGGCACCATCCAGACAGTATAGCACTATCACCACCGCCGCCACCATCATTACAAAAATACCTAACCGAGGCGCCGGGCTCCGATCTGATCCAGCTCTGAAATGGTCGTGTTTACCAGGACGATGTGTGGCTTCTCTGCTCTCGTTTCGATGCTTCTTGCAGCCCTGACGGCGGCGTCCTCAGATCTATTTGACAACCAACTGGGCGACATTAATTACTGCAAAAAGCAATGCCAGCTGACCATCAAAAACAAAAGCCCTGCTAAAGTAAGTCACGCTGAACGGTTTATGCTCTCTGCAGTATAGGATAGGCTAACTAACACTGCTGCACCCGATTAAAGGTCTTTCATTATGCGACACACATAGCCTTTATCCGACGTAAACAAACGCGGGGTAGCTATTATACATAGAACAGACATATAATGTGTTGGAGTTTGTGCGTAATAACGTGCGCCGGTGTACGATGCGATTAGTCTTGACGTTTTCCCTGCATTCTGATGGACATAAGGCACAGTTCTATTGATGCAGCCCATTGTCTCTCGCGTAATGCCTAATCTCATTTCAAACTGTTGTCCCCTGTTGGTAGCATATTTATTTGAGGAGAAATAGGATGTCTTATCGGGATGTGAGGCCATGTGTCTGTTGGATTTCTGAAGAGAACATATTTGTAATGGCAAACCATATCATTAATTAACGACATAACCTACATGTACAGTATAGGCTAGCCAAACGAAAGCGAGTTTCTCCCTCTTCGAATAGGCCTACCCCCGTTATCTTCGGCGTGCTGGGCTCAGGTGTGGTTCAGAAGATGTCATGCAGACCAGCCTGTACCGAGCAACTGCAAAATGGACTCACAGCTACACTATCTCGCTCGATCTCAACAACTGCCTACTATCAATATGGTTTGGGGTTAAGATAATATCGGATTGTGTAGACTATTCCTTTTAATCTATTTGGATTGTTAAAGGGAAATTAGAGTTGATGTGTCAAATAAAGAAACATGCATCCTGCTAAATGTTTTAATTGCTCCGGATGAAATGGCTAGAGCGGTTCACTTTATCCTAAGACAAACGATAACACACAGGACGATATGAAATGCCTAATGGCCATTCGCGATAGGACAGTTTTCTCTAAGCTACTGTTCCTAAACCAGACACAAGTGGGCGCCAATTTGTTTGATTAAAGTGATGCAAGTACCCTATCCTCATTTTACAGTATTCTGACCCACACCGGCATATATTATCCACCCACAATTTAGGAATAGAAGATTATCGCTACAAATATTAGCTATAATGATGTAAAAGTATAAAACAGCATGATAAAATAATAAGAATACCCATCTATCTATCTATCTATCCATCCATCCAACCATCCATCCATCCATTCGCCCACCCTTGGAGGATTCCATAATGAACGCCTGTCACCGCGGGTGCCGTCTGTATTCCATCTGTCAGTTTGTCAACGGTAACGCAGGCTTCAACACTAGCAACGAGGAGTGTCAGGGAGGTAAGAGTCTGTTTGAGGTCAATAACTACAGTAATATGCAATAGGCTGGAAGATTGTGTGTCTGGTGGGGGGAGGGATAATAGGTGTTGACTTACCTGGTGGTCACTATATTGTCCACAATATCCACAATATTTACTGTAGGCGCGACAAAGATTTAATATATGTTGAAGGTCTGGGGCCCTTGTTCAAGAATCCTCCAGTAAATACAGTAGCTATACGGTAGTTCCACTCTAAGCTACATGAAAACCAATACACAAAAGGTATAATCCACATAGCTTTTTAAATATTTAAGTGTTTGACTTATTTGGTGACTGTGGCCTCTGGGTGTTTGATAGTGTCCACCCAGTTTTGGTAGCGCATTGGGAATCAATTGCTGGATTTGCTGAGGAGCTCGTGCCAAAGGCTGAGCCCTCCTCACCCACCCATCTCCTTTAGAGACACTGTTGTTCAGTCAATACTCTAGTGTGCTTCTCTTTAACCAGACCTCTCCCTGTAATGCTTGTCCATGTCTCCTGGCTCTATCCTCTCTGTACATCTGCATGTACTCCCTCTACCCTTCCTCTCTCTCTCTCTCTCTCTCTCTCTCTCTCTCTCTCTCTCTCTCTCTC
>JAODVN010062255.1:0-10266 GCA_025434125.1 Chologaster cornuta
AAACACTAACTCCTACAGTGAAGGCAGGTCTAAACATTAGTTACTGATAGCTTGCTAGTACCAAAGCTTATGAATTCAGACCATAGATGTGAAAACAAGTAGACTTGTACTTCCAAGTGACTTTCATTGGTCCAGTGATGCATGACAACTAAGAGTTCCGATAGTTTCAGTAAAATGCTAGATAATAGATAACATCTCTTTAAAACCCATTTTCAGCAATAATAGATCTACATAAGAATCAAGAGTTTAACAAGTGCAAGCACATAAAAAAAAAATATATAGTGTAGCATTGAAACAATATTTTTGAAAGGTGTATTGCGCAATATGAAGCAGTACCACCAGACACTACAAAGCTGCTTCAAACTTTGAGTAATAGACTATCAAGCCGATTGAGACATTTTAAGAGAAGACTGTCAACTTTTTGATATCCTCTGTCTGACACCTGTTTGTTTGCCAGGAAATGTGATTTTATTTTTTGTGGTTGCCAGAGCATTGCTTTTTACGAGCTACATGCTCTGGGCGATCGGTAATCCATCTTGCAGGTGTGGTCCTGCCTACTGTCACTCAGCCCTCTGGCAAGTTCTTCAGAGAGGCCAAAGCCAGGTCACAGGCAGGGTGGGGCCCGCTTTCCTCCAGAACGAAATCAGGTCATTGGCCCTTTCATCTGCGCCTAGTCTGAGAGGATGTTAGCTTTGGGCGAACACAACCTGTTTAGCACCATGCAGCAACAAGATGTTTGTCATGGCAGCATTCAAGTGTTGACATTGTGTTACATTTGTTCAGAGAATGTGGAACTAAGATTTCTGCTAAAACAGGAAGTGATATAGTAGCTGCGGTCGAGGCGACGTTCTAGACTAGCCATAGTCTAGACAACACAACTGAGTAATTTTTAAGCATTGTAATCTGCCAGTGAAGGCAGCCATTTTGTTTGTGTTTTGCTTGAAATGGCAGTGATATTAATAGGCCTTTACATATATGTTGTTTGTTTACTTCGCCGAGCCTTTGAAAGTCGGGCTTATTGTGCTTGCTTCTTTAGGTGAATGGAATTCTACTTGTTTGGAGAGGACATCCTGTAATCCATGACATGCAGGAATTGCAGCCGCAGACAAACCAACAGGAAAAGGGGGAGGGAGTGGCAAAACATTTGACAAGGATAGATGAAAATTGCATTTTGTGTCAGGAAAGTGATACTTTCTTATTGTTGGCCACAAAAAGATCAAATTTTTTTGTTTACATTTTTGAATCCTTAAAACATAACATAGACTTCTATTCTTTCCTTTAAAGCCACCAGAAACATTGATCTCCAATACATTATTTGATAAGTTTGCACAAAAATAAGTTTCTTAATTTTTTGTTTTACCTCCCCTATCTCCTCTCTGGAAATGTGAATAGCAGTACAAAACCTCTCAGTGAACCTTATCTGAAACCCATAGCACACTTCCTGTTGGTTGTACAACTTGCAGAGCTTGGAAGTAACTATGTACAAATACTGTACTGTACTTAAGTAGCTTTTACAGGTATCTGTAATTTACTAATTATACAGTATATTTCTTTGATAACTTTTTTGCTTTTATTCTTTGCATTTCAACAGAAATGTCTGAAGCTTCTACTCATTACATTTTAAAAACTGGCTAGTTACTTTAGTGTTAAGGCTTTTGAAAACAACTTAAATGAATTGTTGCTATATTTAGCATAATTCAGCCCCTTCCCAATATCATTAAGACCAATTTCAAACCTTAAAAGATTAAACAAAAACAAAAGAAAAAAATATCACTTGTAGGCCTATTGGTGCATATTACGGAAATTACATAACAAGACAAAACAAGACAAGAAAGGGTCTTTCAGTTATGGAAACCATGAGCTCTACATTATGGCTATTGTAATTCATTCAGATTCACCAGAATCGGCTATTATAAATGAGAGACAAGAAAATAAGTGGCGAATCTGGTGACTATGTATACACCATCTACTAATTTAGTAGCAATGATAGTCAACTCAATATTCTGCATTTAGCCACAGGTTCTACATCATCACATCATCACATTGTATTGTTGGGCAATACACTTAGGAAATAATCTTTTGGCATGTCTGATCCATCCCTGGCAAAGGCAAAAAATGGAAAGCAGCTGTGGTTTGTTGTTCTAAATAGTATAAAACATTGTAGATTTGTAATATAAACTTTGAATTGAAGTTGAACAGTTGTTTTTTGCTGATAATGCCTCACGTCTGGTTGCTGGTATGTGGTTTTCTTTCCTTAAATCCTACATTTTTTGGTTTGACAGGTTATGCAAACTTAGTTCTGTGTTCTTTACATTGTGGGTAGTGCATCCTGTCACACAACAGCTTTTAGGTAGGTTTTCATTTTAGTCAGAAATGACGTTAGCTTAACACAATGCAAAGTCAATAGAGAGCTATGGAATGCCCGGTGTGGGCGGGACTTAAATGTGCTCTTTTGCTGTAGTGACTATAGCTTTCACACTTTAGCTATCATTTCCCGGTGCACTCGCTCACTTTTATTCCACTGCCATCTCGAACCCTGGCACATGAGCACTGCTATGCTAATGATGCACTGTTAGTGTGTTTGACCGTCATAGTAGCAATGGCAGCTTCTAACTACTTGTTAGCCAGCAGACAGGAAGTGTGCTGTAACTTCACAAGTTTCAAAAGCTGTAGACAGCCTCGAGAGGACCGTTAATGCTCCACCCATCCTGTCTCACACACATTTAGAGAGCTTTCACAATACACAATAGTGCAGTTCTCCACTTTGTCTTTTTTGCCCATCCAAAACAATTGCTGTGTATCTTTCAGGCTAAGAAGAGAATAAATAACTTTTGCAAAACCTTATGCAATAAAAATTGCTAAATTCAACAATATTCAAATGAACCTACATTATAAAATGTAAAGATTAATAAAAATGAATAAAAAAGAAGACAAAAAATGTTATCTTCTAAATATGTGAGAGCCACTGTACCCTATACATTCACACAGACTCTGGTGCACATGAACCCCTGGGTCCAGTGGTAGCTGAGACTGGCCAGACATCCTGACTAGCCCCACGGACCATCACTAGAGGCTTTGTGACATTCCCATGCCAGTGTTAGTTCTAGCTATCACATTTGTGTGTGTGTGTGTCCGTGCCTGTGTGCATGGGTGCATTATGACTGCAGCCAGGTGGTATATTCAGCAGGACGCTCCCGTCTTGGCATGTCTCACGCTCAGTTCATCAGAAAGTGGAACACACACAATTTATGCGTGTCTGCTCTGAAACTACAGCCACACCTGCTGCTTGTCCAGGAAGCCCATAGACATTTCTTGATCATGGCACCATTTCCAAAGGCAGTTTTTTATTTAAGGACATTGTATGTCCCGAGATATAGAGGGTTGTATAAGTCACCCAGACCCCATTGTGGCTCTGTTCGATGGCAGTAGCATGGATTGGCTGAGGTTTGAGAGTTTTGCCTGCCCTCACAGTAAACAGCCACCATCTCCTGGTAACCAGCTGTTTAGTCATCCAGAGATACAGCCTCCCTAGCCTTTAGCCCACCTCCCTGATCCCACCAGCTGTTACATATTGACCCCTGCTCTGTTCTGTGTCCAAGATTAGCACTACCAGATCTGGCCTCTATTAAAAGCCATTACGTTGGCAAGGCGTAGACTGGCACGTGGCAGCCAGACTTGGCCAGAGGCACTTGTTGTGTGTTTTTGTTGTGTGAGAGATCATCCAGTGTCTTGAATGAGCAGTCTGTAGATATGTATTTTAATTGCCTACAGTCTGATAGCTGTGCCTTCATTGCAGACACACAATGTGGTTGAGAGTCAGTGTGCATCATTTGAAAGCTACTGGTTTAGTAGCCTAGCCTATCTGCTAACACCCGGCTGCCAAATCCAAATCCAAAATAATACAACTCCAAAAGAAAATATGAACCACATATCCAAACGAAAAAATCCAATCCAACCAGCTGTAGACTAGATTTACTTGTCAAGAGCAGCATCTCACGGCATCTGCAGGTGTCATGCCAAGAACCTGAGGACCTGCGGGCAGCTGGAAATGTGGACATGTTTAGCTAAACTAAAGACCGGTTGGGCGCTCTGGTATTGTGGGGTGGGATACACAGCCGCCCGTGGTCTGGCCTGCTGATCTGGTGACACTTTTGTCGCTGCCGTAGGTGGGGCTCGGGGGACGATATCACTGTGGTATTGAGTGACTCATTTCTACATTGCCTTCAGTGTTCTGTCTTCTGACTGGAGGCAGGGGGATGGAGGAGTGGTTTGGGGCCCCAAGGTTTTTGGTTCCTTAGGGCGGGCGGGGGCGGGGCTTTGGATATTTGTGCTCGGTTTTCTCTTTCTCTGCATGCTCGTTTGTGGTTGGTGGGTTAGAATGATTGGCATTGCAAGGACCAGGTTGGTTAGTGTGAAGTTTCTCAGTTCAACTTTTCCGGCTATGGACGGGTGGGACGGTTTAAGGGCTGAAGCTTAATAGATTTTAACCACTTCTCCATTCTTTATGTTTACTGGTCGATGATTCAGTATTGGAGGTTCTGGGAGGTGTGTCGTCGTTTGGGTTATTTAGTGCTTCTGTGGTGTCGTCTCCGGGGTTCCGCTAATGGTGGCGGCATCCCCGGGTGGAGGGTTGATCGTGGCTGCTTGTACATGCACACTCATGACTGAGGGCCAGCCAACGACAGCCGCAGCCATCTAGAGCGTGAAGCTGAGCTCATAGCCACAAAGACAGCCTGGTGTGGTGTAGAACAGAACATGTCCTTGACTGTGTGGTTTGCTATGTGACCCACAGACAAGATGGCCCAATGAACACACATGTTGCTCATCTGGCTTGTTTTCTAGTATCACACATATGTTTGTTGTAGGCTAAGACAGGTAAAATGCAGTGGATGTGTGTGTGCGCTAATGGTAACCCCCCTCCCCCGATGTCCTGTGTAAAAACAAATCTTGTCTTTTTCTTCCAGGCATCCGATCCAATCCCTGCCAAGAAGTCAAAACAAGAAGACTTCACATCGCCGTCCCTCTTGGCTGAGAAAGACAAGCAACATGACTGGCTGCGGTCCCTCTCAGCCTCAGCCAATAAGGTTAGTCTATTTCACGCACAGGCAGGCAACAATAAGAAGCATGGTTTGCTTGGATGGATACGAAATGGAGATGAGATGTCAGGTAATATTAGACGTACATTTTGGGATGAGTGGATCGCTTAATTTTAGATTTGCCAAGCTTAGCTTGCCTAACAGGGGGTAACTGTACACGCATTGGGACTTGCAGATTTGCTTACTAAGAGGGAGCCTAGTTTCAGAAACCCATGTAACATTATATAACCACAATATAATGATTGATGCCCCCTACAAAGATCAATATTCCCCAAAAGATATGAGTGGGTGTGATTTCACAGGCCCCTAATGAGGTGCACTAGTGTGGTTCTCTTAACTAATTCAGTGTATGTGTGATGTTTCTAACTGATAGTAGTTAGTTAGGTATAAACTGTATTTGTAACTGTGTTTGTTTTACAGGGGCTTAAGTGCATCCAGCCCAGACAGAGACCATCGGCTTTCAGACCCTGGTCACCAAACCTCTCTGCTGGTGACAAGGACCCGTCCAGTCTGACTCTGCTGAGAGACAGGTAAGCCTTGTCTAACATACCTTCAATGGTGGACAAATACCTTTTGCAGTGATTTACTAAACAAATGTGTACATGCAGTATTTGTGTGCGCATTACTCATTTATTTGCAAACCACATTGTGTGATTGTACCAAGTATCAGGTTTTTAAGGGCAGCTGCAAAGTTTTGGGAAACTTGACAGCCATTTTGTGAAAGCGCTCTCGTTCCCTTGAAATTGACGGCATTGGCGCTTAGTTGTCTGGGTGGGCTGGTGTCAGCGGGGTCAAGTGTGACTGTACCAGCGCCTCCCACACACCAGCGTGCACAAACACACTCATGCCGTGGGCACACACTTGGGACGGCTGTGGCGAGCCAATGAGGCATTCCACCACATCACACACATTCACACACTTCAGCTGGTCTCACAAAGTGGGAGTGAGAAGTGTATCATTTTACTGTTTCCACTATTAAACTGTTAAAATTATCTGGTTTGTGATGCTTGCTCAAACCTAATCCAAACCTATCTTTTTTACTTAATTCCATTACAATCAAAATGTTTTGTGTGACAACACAATACAGACGGTTGTACCATGTTATCATAAAAAATATGCTTCATAGCAGCATGTCCAGTTTGTGTAATGGCATGCCACACACACTGCATTGTAACTCAATTGTAAATCAAAGTGCTGCTTGTAGTGAAGCTTCCAAGCCCTTGGGTCACTCTGACGCCAGTCTGTGGGTGCTCTTAGCTTTTACAACTACAAGAGCATGGAGAGCGCCGTGGCCCCCAATGTGGCCCTCACCCCCCTGGCCCTGGGTAAGCTGGGGCCCATGTCCCCCTCGGTGCCCGGCACCTCCCACCCCAGCGGGGGAGAGCCGCCTGGAGAGGGAGCCCATGCCAGCTCCAGGCCCCGCAAGAGGAGGGCCACTGGCGAGCAGGCACAGCCAGTCCCAGAGCCCCCCTGTCCTCCACCTCCTGCTGCCAGGAAGCCCCCCCAGGAGGACTCTGAGGTGGAGATCGAGGTGGAGAGTCGTGAAGAGTGTAAGTCGGCGCTAGTGTTTACCACATACAGTAGTACCTCAATACGTAGTAACAGTACTGGTACTAGTACTAGCCTCTTCCGCCCATTAGCACTGCGTCACAACGTCTGCTACATAGACCCATGTATGCCCCTCACAGGACTCTCTGGATGTGATGCTGTCCATTTCCTTTAGCTGTTAGCATTCTCACTCATTTGTAGTGCGGCACTAGCACGCTGCTTTATTTACTCATTTAGAATGTTCTATTCATTTTAAGCAGCATAACCGTAGCTGGCTTTACAGACCAGTAAACAGACGGAATGGTGTGGTTTAGTCCCCGTTTAGTCCCTTTAGTGCTGCTAGGTACGGTCATTCTCACATGACACGTGACCATTTGTTCCTGCGTGTGTGTGTGTGTGTGTGCGTGCGTCCACAGTCTCCTCATCGCTGTCCTCCCTCTCCTCGCCGTCATTCACCCCCTCCAGCTCAGCCAAGGACCTGAGCTCCCCTGGCTTCCAGGGGCCCTTATGCCCTGCCCTGGCCGTGGTTGCCCCCGCCGGGCCCCCAGAGGCAGGCCTGGAGTGTGAGCTGGAGACACTGCGGCAGGCTTTGAACAGTGGACTGGACTCCAAGGAGTCCAAGGAGAGGTTCCTGCACGAGGTGGTCAAGATGAGAGTCAAGCAGGAGGAGAAGCTTGGCTCCGCTCTGCAGGCCAAACGCTGCCTCCAGCAGGTGTGTGTGTGTGTGTGTGTGTGCTTCAACACTCGTTAGATGAGTCATTTAACAGAAGACGTGTATGAAACACGCCCACACAGTGATTAACGCGCATAGGTTATTTAAATGGTTGCCTGTGGCAACAGCCATCTATGATTTTGAAAGCGTTGCCTGGCTGTGCCCCCCCAACACATACACATAAACACTATGTAGGGATTAAATATCCTTATTCTCACTCACTGCCAATGACCAGGCTTTGACACCTACAGTTTATTGACATAAGCAGAAGATTGTGTTTCAATGAAGGCATCACAAAGCATACTGCAGTTGGCTGTGAGGGGCAGAGGGATGTCAGCATTCAGCCCAGACCCCTTCCCAAGAAATAATACTTCATAAAATACTTCAGCTGAGCTTCTTTCCACAACATTGTTCAAGCCAGAAGAGGCACAAAGTGCAGAAAGGTTTAAGAACCAAGAACCCGGGTTAGGTAACAAGATACACAGAAGGGATTACAAGGCATTACTGCCAGCCACTAAGCATACCATGCCATGACAAGCGATAACAATGGGATCGGATACAGTGGCAAACGGAAAGACCAGACGTCCATCTTTATTTTGGTCTTGGATAGAAACCAAGAAAGTTTCAACAGGGGAACTTTGCTTCCCGACTGGGGAAAGTTCGAGTATGATAGTAATCTACTTTCACTTCATCCTACAAGTTTTAACAGATCTTGTGAAGAATTACCATAACCCTGAAATGGTCAGTTTCCATCAGAACTGTAATTTAAAGCAAAGCTGTGTGAGTTAACTGCATGTAGCGTAGTGTTATGTAGCCCTTCATAACAGAGCAAAGGGTGTGTTAGCATTTGTTTATCTTACTGTATTTGTAAGACGCAACAAAGCTTGATGAGAGATGTCTGCTAGGTTCCCATGAGAAGGCTTAGGGCGTGTCATCACACAATCCCGTTCAGGCACACAGAGCTACACACAAAATAAATCTGTTGGTCTTTCAGATTTGTCTTGATAATGTTGGCCTTCGACTTTGTTGAATGTAAAACACCATCCAGGCTAAAGGCTGACACTGGTAACTGATACCACACCATTATTTTTTATCGTTTGTTTTCTACTGCATTTTCACACTATTGGAACCACACCATTTTGCCCCAGCTCACTGTTTGTTTTGACACACAACTGTCCATAAATGCATGGTTGGCTGAAGGTAAGAGGAGGGAGGACAGAAACTAGGAGGAATGTGAGGCATGTACAGTATAGCGGCACACACTTTGCCAAACACAGTGGTTCATTCCAGACGTCATGTGAGCAGTGTCCCAGTTTCGACTGTTTCCAAGCAGTCATCATTTGCCCTGACCTCTGGTCCCCATGCTTCTTGCTAGGAGCTGGAGTTCTTGCGGGTGGCAAAGAAAGAAAAGCTCCGCGAGGCCACCGAGGCCAAGCGCAACCTGAGGAAGGAAATAGAGCGTCTGCGGGCCGAAAGCGAAAAGAAGATGAAGGAAGCCAACGAGTCTCGTGTCCACCTGAAGCGTGAGCTGGAGCAGGCCCGGCAGCTGCGGGTCTGCGACAAGGGCTGTGAGGCGGGCCGCTTGCGTGCCAAGTACTCTGCTCAGGTGAGCGCCCGCACACACACTGTTGAGACGCATTCAGCCTTCCCAAACGGTCACATTTCTCTGCAACTCAATAGCTTCCATCTGCCTGGTCTACACAATGACATTCTAATTGCTAACAATATATTTGTACAATGTCAACAGCAGTTTTTTCATTGTATGCCGTACAGTATGTTCTTGTCATATGGTGGTGTTTGGCACAGCACCAGGCTTTCATCGCATGACAACCAGTGGAGTGTGCAGAAAGTAGAAGTGCTGTCTGCAAGTATCTGTGGCAGGCATTCATGTTGTCATCTGTGACCATGGATAAGGAAAGGGAGCACAGCCATCATGTACCCATTCAGTGGGGAGCAGTCTAAAGCGGACTTAAATTTCTGTAGCATCTGATACACATATATAGAAACAAAGACAACCCAATGTATCCATCTTATTTTGGATGAAGATATTTCCCATGATTCATAGAGCAGCAATAGCGGCTACGGTGACTAGTTTCCAGTTGAAGTGTTATTAGCCTATATTAGCAGTGATTTAACAGGCTTTTTTGCTATGTATTTTAGTAGTATACAAGTAGTTTGCATTTATTAACTAGCCAATATGGAAAGTGGTCTGTGGCTACATTTCAGCAGTGATTTTTTTAAACCATTGCGAGGATTGTATTATCCATGTGCTCAACTGACAGGATGTGTTGATACTCAGTATATAGTTTTTTTTTTTTGTGGAAGCTTCTAAATAAAAGCAGAGGCTTACAATTACTTTCACATAAACAAAGTTGTCTACATTTCATTCTGTAAACATGGAGACTGTACAGATGTCTGACCTCTAAAGTAACACTCCTGTCACACGGCGTCACGATGGGAGATGATGCGGGATAACGGCATGTGTGATGCGGGTGCAATTTTGACAAATATCCTCCAGGTGGCGTCTAAACTTGAAATTTGCGCTTGTCCACAATACAGTACAGCTAGGTTGAAGTTAATGTCTAATCGTTAGATCTTATAGATCTTTGAATCTAGTTCCGTATAAGGCATCTTTTTATGACTGATTTGGTGATTTGAATGGTGTCATCAAAGAACCAGAGATCCAAATGATCTGAGCCAGTGTGCCACCGTCACTTAAACAATTCACACTTGTTACTGTATGGCCTTTTAGTATGATAAGGCTGTCGTCACTTAGAGAGCGTGCCTTAGTTGCTCATTAGGTTAAGCATTGCCTTTGTAATAGTGAGGGTTACGGTTCAAATACTGTCCATTAATACATTTAATATTTTTGGCTCATGCTGATAATTATGTTATAGAAATTCAGAACAG
>JAODVN010062365.1:0-10265 GCA_025434125.1 Chologaster cornuta
TAACAGACACACAGTAAGGCAGCACAATGCTACTAGAGCACCAAGCTAACAGACACACAGTAAGGCAGCACAATGCTACTAGAGCACCAAGCTAACAGACAGACAGTAAGGAAGAAGACCATTCAAGCACTGTAATGAATCCAAATCAGATTTGGTAGGCTAACTAAATTAATAATGTAGTAACAGTGCAAAAAGTTGTGTACAAGCAGTAGCATATACAGTATACACATATTTTTATTTATACACATATTTTTTTTATTTTATTTTATATGTAATTAAACAGGCCTAAAATAAAGGCATCAGTTTTTATCTGTATAAATTTAGAACCATTGTGTCGCCTACATGGGTATATGGCTTGGTAGAATTAGTTAGGTTTACAGTAAATTAAACTGGGTTAATGTAATACTAGCTCTGTCAGAGGCTGATATTGTGTGCTGTTGCTAGGTCCGGGGAGGGCTATTTGTCTTTCACTTGGACAGATGTGGCTAAACGGTCAAGGTGACTAGTGTTGGTATTGAAGGCTGTGGCCCTGGTGAGGGAGATCTGGTCTGATAACCAGCTGAGGCCCATTGGCTAACAGCAGGATGTTTGTCATTAGGACATGAGCAGATTCCCTGTGCTGTAGCAGGGAGATGATTGCTCAGGTTGCATGAGGTGGGTGCCTTTCATACCCATGAGACCTACATGTTGGTGACATCAGATCTCTGGTCTTATCTTCTGTGTGTGTGTGTGTGTGTGAGGGCGCTTGTGTGTGTGGACGCTTGTGTTTGTGTGTGTGTGAAACCCTGTGTCAAGCATCATGTTGGCAGCTTGTATTAATCACTTTATCCCCGCTGGTACAAAATATAATCAAGCTAATCTCAAACGTGGGCCGCTAATTTACCGCTTCTCTGGAGAGGCCACCCTTAAACCTGCCACTCAACGGTAACTCCCTGCACGTGAGCCAGAGCCAACCTAGCTTGCTTCACGTGTCACGGTTCGGCTGTCTGATGTTACGCAGACACCACATTCCCCACCTCTGGTGAAGGCTAACACAAGATTAGCTCGTGTTCGCAGGCCAACGCCCGTGTGTCCACTGTGAGCACACAGGCTTTCTTGTTAATGCAGCGCTGTGTTTACATGCTAGGACGTGGATTTCTCCGTGAAGGAAGGAGGAGAAAGGAGAGATGTTGTAGAAGAAGACACAATCCGAATATATTCTGTAATAGCAAATATGGCGTTTTGAGGATAAGAGCCACTCAATGGCTGCCTAGTGGTCAGACTTGCCTATAAGGACTTCTGAGAGAGCACCTTTGGCACCGCCCACTGCCGCAGTATGCAGAGCATGGCATCAGAGACTGTTGACTTCAACTCAATAAGAATGGTCCGCAATTTGACACAGCTTTTTGACAGTGGAACAAGTTTGGGAGAGATTTCAGGGAAACCTTGGGTCGGATTCGAACCCAGACCTCCTCAAGGCACTCGGGGCCCATTGTCACGGAGGAGCGATCGTGTGCACCACAGCTACAGCCATGGGGAAGGGAAGAAGGAAAAAACCGCCGGGCGTTTGAGTAAACCGTCATCTGGTTGTCGTAACCTGACCGTAACTGCTCCTGGTGCGTTGCGTGGCTGACAAGGTGTATGGATGTTTGTGAGCCACGTTGAGCGGCATCTGGGTTAGAAATGCGCTGTACAAATGCACACCATTTACAGTTTGAATTATAGGCTACTGCAGCCAACATAAATGCAGGCCATTTGAATGTTTTTCTCTTTTTTCCCTTCTCTCTTTCTTCTCCCAGAAGGTCAGGAGTTGCGGTGGAGCTCCGCGGTTGCCGCGCCGACGCGCTCTGTGTCCCTGAACCTGAAAAACTACTACAGCCACCAGGCCCTGGAGCCTCCCCTTCCTCCGCCTCCAGCCACTTCCACCCCCGCCTGGCCCTCGCAGAAGCAGGCGAATGCCGCGGGACGGGAGTCCTACCTCAACCTGCTGGGCCTGGGGCAAGGGGCGGAGCTGCCCCGCCCGGGGGACGGCGCTGAGGCAGGGCTGCCCCCCTCCGAGGTGGACCCGCTCACGTCCAGGAGCTCAGTCAGCGTGGATGAGGAGTGAGTCTGAACCCCCCCCCCCACACACTCACACACAAACACTAGGCCTAGGGCGAAAATTTATGAAATGTCGTTATGAAGAAGTTACAGTATGAAGCGATTTTTATATATATTTAATATGACCTATTATTTGCTCCAGTGATATTTCAAATTGTCCTCTTCAAAAAATCTGAAGAAAACATCATAATGTTGTTTAGATTTGTACTTTTGTAGTTTTTAAAATGCCATGATTTCATGCATTTATCTTTAGGTTTCAACTTTTGTGCTAAAGACATGCTTTTGGAGAACGATTGTTAAAATATCATGATTTAAAGTGTAGCTGCACCCTAAAATGTGTGTTTTGAGCTGTAAATTAAGTAAAATCCCATTGTTATGAAAATCTGCATTTTATGGGCTGAAAACGGACATACACATCATATCCGTGCGGTACACTAGGTACGGCCTTACGTCGTCAAATTCAAATTTTGATGCGCGTCTGTTTTTGCTGTGATTTTCCCCAACTTTCCCGCTCATAAATCTTCAGTGTTTTTTACCTTACTTGACGTCTTGTATAGCCTATATAAAAGTCTGGCGACAAACGTTGACAGTACCTATAAACGCCAGGCCTGTTTGATGTGTTTTCTACACTCCCCTCGGTAAAGCAGGGGCTGCCTGGGGTCAGTATAGAACATCAGCTGTAACACTCTAGTGACAGAAACCATTCAGTCAAACGGCACCTGCCAAAATGGGGCAGGCCGGAGGTTGCCGCTCGATCACGTCGCTGGGAATTTATTCAGAGTGTTTCAACGGATACGTTAAGTTGACGCTCTGAAACTCGTTTCTGCTAGAATGCATGCTACTCGCGCATACATTTGTTAAAATGTTTTTTCATCAAAGTTGTAAAAGGATTGTAGGACTAATTAATCCGCCCCACAATAAACAAAACCAGAGCCATGGCTTTACAGAGGTGTGTCAAGGCTCTGGACACAACCAATAACGTGTATGCAAATGATAAAGAGATGACATCCTCAATAGGCAAGTGAGTGAGAGTTTGGGAGCTATAGCTCTAAGAATACATCCATCCATGGCTAGTGCTTGCTATTTTCATTGGAAGTGAGTTGTCATGCGATTTAATGACACAAGGATGGATAAATGCGTCGGAAAATGTCCCTTATTTTCAAATCCCAATGTTGACATGTGCGGCCCCTCCCCTCACCCAGCTGGGTGTAGTTACACCTTACGTTTAGGGCCCCCCCCCCCCATCTCACACACGGCTGGATTCACTAAACAGGATAACAGCCTTTAAAGTGGGCATAATCTTCTGGCACGCTCATGTCAGGGTAGTGCAGGAATTGGACCTAAATGCAGGTGAGTAGTCCGAACACTTTAATGTAATAAACAAAGGAAATCTCACTCACACGGAGAATCGCTGTTAAAAAATATCCCCAAAAACCATTCCAATCCACTGCTAGCAGGCAATTGTCTAAATCCAAACGCAGGCAGAGGTCAGTACACTGCCTGGCAATACACAGAGCTAATATACTATGCAGACGGTCTAAATAGACAGGTAATGTTCTAGAACCCTTTAGCAGAGTATAAGCCTGTCAAGGAATGGGGATGGTGGAAAGGAGGAGGGGCTCTCAGCTGTGAAGGGGCGTGGCCACAGTTAGCGGTTGACAGCACACACACACACACACACACACACACACGCACACACACACGGACGCGCGCACACACACACACAGGAGCAGGATAACACTGTTTAGGCATCAGTGAGTTTGCCCCCAGTCTGATTGTATACCGATGCACTGCTACATGATGTAGCCACTCATATTGACACATTAATTATTAAATCAGGCATGCTATTTTTGGAACACGCATGCAGTCACTGCCTCAGTTCACTGTGGTAATAATGGTCAGATCAAAGTTCAAATTACACCGGACAGACAGACAGACAGGGAGATGTACAGTGAAAAAAACAGATAGACAGGGAGATGTATAGCGAGATAAACAGACAGACAGACAGACAGGGAGATGCATAGCGAGATAAACAGACAGACAGACAGACAGGGAGATGCATAGCGAGATAAACAGACAGACAGATAGACAGGGAGATGTACAGACAGACAGGGAGATACAGACAGACAGGGAGATACAGACAGAAAGACAGACAGACAGGGAGATACAGACAGACAGAGAGACAGACAGGGAGATGTATAGACAGACAGGGAGATACATAGCGAGATATACAGACATACATACAGACAGACACTCCAGTAGCTGTAAGTGCTGTCAGAGAAGAGCTGAGCTCAGCATAGAGGGTCTCAAGCTAATAGGAGCGTGACTGTAATCAGGGGCTCGTGAGGCTGAGGAGACTGCAGCAGCTACAGGCCTGGGATGAATTATTATGGTATGTCATCAATCAGTGCTAAATAGCAGGAGAACACATGGAAATATTTTAGGAATGTCAACGGCTGTCGTCAGGAAAACTTCCATGGAAATGTTTGTTTTGGTCCTATCTGTTGTTCTACAGTATGCACAAGAAGAGGGAACTAGACCAGTTTGTTCCCAACTAGTGTGTTTTATGGAGACGCTACTCGTATGCTCGGGAACATAAACACCTCCCAGTCTTACAGTATTTACATATTCAGAGGGTTATAATTGCTTCTTAATGGGCTAAACCTCACTTATGGGATTACTGTTATCAGCTAGCAAACATTCATCAGATCAATTTCCAACGGTTTGTCTCTCAAGCGGCACGTTGAGCTCCTGGTTCACGTAGCGTGCACATCCTGGTCTTCTTCTGTGAGAGCAAAACCCAAACGCTCAAAACGCTAAAAGTTCTCACGCAAAGGGGAAGAGCTGAATTTGATATCTGTAGCCCCTTTTGTGTTAATATTGATGCAAGCTTTCTGTATCTGCTTAGTGTGCATGTGTGTGGGTGTTTCCCCTCAGTTTGTCTCCAGCCCCCCCCCCCCATACTAGCGTTAACCCCACCAGCTAGAATGCAGGCGTGTGGTTAGTTTTCCTGCCCAATCCCCGCTCCCATCGGCACACAGGCTGAAACCCAAGCCCCTCACATATGTCAAAAAAATATAATAGTTTTCAGACAAGGGGAAACGTATCGCCTCCTCTCTCCCTCCTCCCACAGATTGGCTGGTGCCAGTACAATTCCAGTTGTGGGCGCGCTTTTCCAGTTCCCAGTACGGCAACTACAACCTCAGGCCATATACTGTATAACCTTCCTATTCACATCATGGCCGGCTCCACTTAACATCGTCCTGGACAACTTCACTTTCCTCCGACTTTACTGCATCCCTCCACATCTCTTCCAAATGCTTCCAAAAGATGACAACGTTAATATACACCTGCAGTACTTTTCTGCAGACAGCTATTATTTACAGCTGAGCCTTTTCATCTCTGCGGTTTTCCTGCACCCCTTGTTTTTTTACACCTTTATCTTTCGTACCCGGTTGACACATCCAGTGTGTTAATGTTCTCCTGTGAGCTCCATACAGTAAGTATAGCTCTCTGTGGCTCTTACGCTAGCTCTCCTCCGCTAATTAATGTGAATTAGCATCAGACCATTAGGGTGCATTAGAGTCTATCCTGTGCCACCTCCATGGTTGGATGCTATTTAACGCAGACCCTGTGTGATTGGATCCTGTTTGTGTGCTCCTCGCGTTGGTTAGCATAACAGAAAACGTTTTAGATACTTAGTTCCGGACAGAGGCATTGGCAGTTTCCTCATAACCCAGTGTACATTTTGGGGCATATACTGTATAATACTGTAGGACACTTCAATCCCTGAACATTTAATCTGTCAGTGCTGCCTGGCAGTATTTATTCCGCAATTTCATGAGGCTGCAAGTTTTTATTCAAAGTAAAAAACGCAGTGGTTTTCGATATAAGGGGGTGATACCGCCATGATACCCTGTCTGTCTCTCTAGCTGTTTTACTATGCCAGAAAATATTCTGCTAATCTGTTTTTCTCGTGATGTGCGTGCGTGGGGTTTGATGTTCGTCGGCATCCAGTTAGCAAGCCACAGTTACAGCACCTAGTGGAACCCTGCAGACAAACCAGTGAAGAGCATCCAATCGAGAAGTAACGACGCTGCTCAGTGTTAATCCAACTGTAATGTCTGCCAAGCGGTGTGATCATCGGCCTGCCTTTCACCCCGTCTTATGGAAACCGCTCTACGTCGTAACCTAATTTAGAGCTTCAGTTTTTCCCTCTGTCTCCGCATGCATTATGTGTGTAAGCCGCTCCTGCCATGCCTTCTATAAATAAGAAATTGGATTAGAGCGATGTGTTCATATTTCCTAATAACGCTGAGTGGCTGCGTGTGTCTTTGATGTGAATTGCTCGGCTAATGATCTCGGTGCACAACACACTCTTGTGGCATCTTTCTCTGTGCCTCTAGTCTTTCCTCAGCATTGTTTGATCTCCTGCTCCTTTCTTTGGTACAGGTGCGAGGACCAGCTTCTCCTTAACCTCTTCCTCGTCTGACCGCCCGCCCGTAGCCCCCCTTTTCCCCCAGGAAACACAAAATCACTCAGCCCGTGTTTAGTTTGGCAGTTGGGGCAACTGTCTGCCCCAACTGAACAGCTGGCCAATCTACAGCTGACATGCTTCACAGCGGTACAGTAGCCCCCCCCACCCAGAGGCCACTATGGATGTTCACTGTAGGAGGAATCCTTCTGTTTGATTCTATTGTTTATTTAGTATTTTTCATCCTCCGCCTTAGCCGACACACCATTGGAAGAATCCTTTTCAAAGAGCACCGTTATAAGTATATAACCCAAATAGTAGTAAATAATGAGCAGTAGTAAATAACCCAAATGGTGGTCGGTAAATGCAGACGATAGCCGTGTTGCACTAGGTCAGGGTTCCCCAATCCTGGTCCTGGAGGGCCGCAACCCTGCATGTTTTAGATGTCTCCCTGCTCAAACACACCTGACTCAAATGAATAGCTCGTTATGATGACCAAATCATTTGAATCAGCTGTGTTGGAGCAGGAAGACATCAAAAATGTGCAGGGCTGTGGCCCTCTAGGACCAGGATTGGGGAACCCTGCACTAGGTAATATTTTGTTATTACAATATTACTTTTAACCCATGAAATAGACAGACGTCAATTCCCTATTGCTGCACCCTAGAAACCCTGGGGGGTTGGGGGGGAACCCTTGGCACCAACCCTTTCTCCCTGCCACCCTCTGCTTCTGCCCCCCCACTCTCTCTCTCGCTCTCTCTCTCTCTCTGTGAGCACCGCAGCAAACAGCCACAGCATGTGAGGCCGGTGTCTGTGACGAGCATGAGGGGTGGCAGCTGTACTGTGCGGTTACGGAGGACTGGTGCAGATTGACAGCGTGGGAGCCGTCTGTTGTCGCGTACGCGCGTGTGTGTGTGTGTGTGTGTCTCGCCAGTAGTGATTGCCTTGCCTAATGACTGCATAATGACAGCCATTTATGTGCAAATGTGGTTCTGAGAAATAGTAACTCCATTAGCATAGACTTGAGCGGGGAATAAGGCTTGTCTTATTCCCGTCCAATAGCACAGTAACTCCAACCCCATTGTTTTATCGCTCCTGCCTCTCAGTAAACGATGTAATGCCATTGAGGGGTATATATCTCGCGGAGGTGTTTCTAGTACCACCAACAGATAACAGCAGCAGCATCACCTTCTTCTGCATATCTGAGTGGTTCCTCCTAATTAGATGGCGGGGGCAGCGGAGAGAGTCTCAGCCTCATCTCAGTAAATGAGGGCGCTTAAAAAGAGGCCATGTTTGACCAAGCGCCAGATGGAACACGAGTGGGAGGATAGGCAGCTCCATGTCCGATCCTCTGTCGTGTGAGAGCCCTAAAGGTGGAGTCAGCGATTCCGGGGGGGAAAAGGTTTTGATTATTTGAACTGGATCAAAGGAAAAACACTTCCACACTAGCCTCCAGTGCAAATAGGGTGCTACCGCAGAAGTTTCCCCCCCCCCATCCACATTGCACACTCACTACCAAGGCTAGGATACTGATGTTATGTGCGGTCTGCACCACTTTGTTTGTGTTCCTATTGACAGAAAAGGCTAGCAGGCCGCGAGAAAACACTCGCTGAGTCTGAGAAAAAGTGTCTTTTCTTACAGCTTGCAATCACTGGCTCTACCTTTAAAACCACGCCGAGCATGGTCCCGCACTTCAGGTGGAGTTCCAGTGACAAGATGTTATCTTGCAAGATGTTAGTCACCCGTCGCCGAGATGACAAGACAATGGCCTTCCTAAACATGCGGCCTTGTGGGCGGCTGGGCGGCTGTCAAAATCATGTCTGTGAGCAGACTGAGGAGCGAAGACAGTTGGTGCCAGCCTGAAGGGGCTCATGCAATCTTCTTCAGAGACTATTTACAATGTATCTCAGCCAGGGCCGCTATTGTAAGGATAATAAGGATAATATTTGCATTTACAGCCAATGATATTCGGAGATATGGCTCTGTTTTGGGAGCTCCTTCCATGTGCATACATGGAAAGTCCAGGGCAGGGAGAGCAACCCTTCCCCCCCGCACACTTGGCCATCTTAAATAAGGCACCCTGCCTGGACTATTTGGGCAATGGGTGTAAAGCAGCTGTTAATCTGAAACTGTGTCTTACTTTGTGGCCTGCCTGAACCAACTAATACCGTATTTTCCGGCGGCGTATACGAACACTTACGCCGGGAAGGTGTAAGTGAAGAACGGAGCAAGCTGCAGGTGTCTGGGACGCCCGGGGTATGGAGAAAAGAGAGAGAGCGGCACTGTGCCCAGAAAAACGGAGAGTATATCCCAGACTCTATATTTTAACTGGAAAATTTGGGGGTCATCTTATTATATACGCCCGGTCGTGTTATACGCCGGAAAATGCGGTATAATGAGGCACAGGTCAGAAATGGGACTGACCTGTGAGCAAGGAGACCATATAGATACGTGCTTGCTGACCATTTGTGTGACTATTGGCAATGAACTGAAAGAAAACAGGAAAACCATTTTGAAACTGCTCGCATTTGTTTGCAAATTTGAACGCACCCCAGTTCAGCGCTGATAATTTGTTTATAGATGGATGCAGAACAAATGTTGGCAAGGTGGGCCAACACAGTTTACATGCCAACACTTTGGTACATTTTGGGAAAAGCTTTCAAAATGTGTAAAATGTTGTATTGATGTGTGATTTGGGGAATCTGCAAAGATGTGTTGCTTTTGTACGCAACCTTCAACCGAGGCTAGGGAGAGAAAATGATTTCGGTCTTCCTTGAATGCTTATACACAGTATTCTTTGAGGTCAATTCACTTGGCAGCACAACCAAGCAACAGGACATTTGAGGCCAGAAAATGCAACCAGAGAGTTTTAAACCATACATGGTCTCGTATTATAGAGGTATTGTGATTTAAACTGGAACCTTTTGTGTCTGGAAGATGTGTTGTTTTGCTTAGAATATTTGACAGTTTGTGTAAAGCAGCCATTGCAGTTGCCTAGGCATTTCCTCATGGTCAGCAAAATAGAAACATATTTATTTACATACGTTCAGCATCAAATTACGGTATTGTCATTTCTCTTGACGTCACCAACACTTCAAATTAGTTTAATTGTAATAACATTGCAGAACTGTGGTGAGCATTTTATGACATTTTATTGTGGGCTCACATCATTTGGAGGGGACCCCCTGTTGAAGAGATCTGGCCTTGAGAATTAAGGTTCAAGTCTTTGAAACCAATCGGTTCAACGGACTGGGCCGAGAGATACTGAAACACGGGAGTAGAGTAGGTGGTACAGAACGAGAGGACACAGTGGGCGATCCGCATTCTGGAGAGGCACATCCATATTGTCACGGCAACAAGGACGCTGAGACAGACTGCATGGAAATCAGACCTGGGCAGAGGGAACTCCTCACTGGACTACATCCAATGGCAAGGCAGACAACAGTCCACCTGACCTGTGACCTTGCGCCCAAATTGCATCCAGTCCAAATTGCATAATTAATTAACAGTGAAAACGGATACTTTCTCCTCCCAATGATAAAATGTGAACTTTCCATTCCATTGCTATTAGAATTGTAATTGGCCTTTTCCAAAAATCCAGTACAACCAACTGCGTAACTTGGACAGGAAAATACCGGCATGAGTAAAGTTTCCATGGTAACGGACAGCTTTCTGGCTTGTCATCGGGGACGAAACTAAACAGTAGGGAGTT
>JAODVN010062474.1:0-16894 GCA_025434125.1 Chologaster cornuta
TATATATATTGTTGGTTTAAATTAAGGCAAACTTAATCGCCAAAATCGAAACACACACAACGTAAAAATGAGTGCACGCTGTGCCATCGCCTTTTACACTGGATGTACTAAATTTGCGACTGATCACATAAGCTGCATTTGGCACCGCCCTCTAAAACTTGGCGGAAACTGGTTAGAGAAACAGCAGACTCACTAAAAGAAAACCAGTTCAGCAATCACAAAGACGGTTAGACCTATTTATAAATAACCTACTTGTCTATATACCGTATGTATCGTCAAACGTAGAGATATAGGGAATAATTCTACCCCACAATAATAAAAGCTAGAACGTTTAAATGAAAGAAGTGGAATGAACTTGTGTAAACACACAAGCAATCAAATCCTTCAGCACGTCTCTCCATGGCCTGTGTCTTCGTATTGCTCAGGTTAATCTTTCCATTTGTTTGCTTCCCCTGTTCAAAGAAAACTGCTAACTGCTTTTCACAGGCAGAGAATTTTAATCGCAAAACCGACTTGCGCTTTGCATCGCAGTTGTCATACATTCAACGGAATAGGTAATCACTCTCTCTTTGCGCATCTCCTCCCTTATGTTTGCGTGACGCTCCCAATCTCCCCTTGACCCTCACATGAACGCATACGCATGAATAGGAAAGCGCATCTTGCAATCCTGTGTTTCTTCAGCAGGCAGAATGACGAAAAAAAAAAAAAAAAAATGATATTAGGAAAAAGTTGATAAATTGTCTTTACATATACTCTAGCATAGTAACTCCATCTTTGAAAAACAAAATGCTTTACATCATTCCTTAGCAACAACTGACCAACATGACTCTCCATGCTAACGCTAAAAACTCTACATGCTAACACTAAAAATCCTTTCTAACTGTTCCACATCATCCCCCCAGGCCCTGGCCTGAGCTGAGGGCTGTTTTTTTTCCTGTCAGAGCTGAGAGTGACACCTGGGGACCCGTAACTCACCACTCCCGGCCTGGGTAATGGATCTGGCCATTGTGCTACCAGTGGCAGCCTCCCTGTATGGCACCTGCAGAGAGGTGTCAAGGCTGCGGAACCCCTCCCTCAAAGAGTGGTGCTGGTAGTATTCCACCAAGTCCTGCTCCCACACACACACACACACACACACACACACATGCAGGCAAACATGAAAACATGTCATCTGTATTGATGTTAAAAGTCAACCAAAGTCAATATAGAGGGGGTGTCATGGGGGGTGGGCCTTGTTCAGGCATAAAAGCGAAAAATTGATTGGCAGGCTAGAGCCTGCAAAAGTGATGGAACCCTACTGCTGAAATGTCACAGACAGAATCCATGTATCACGCACGCTTTAACATGGTTACTGGAGGCTGGTGACTAGAAATATAAATACTGTCATAAAACTAAGCAGATGGTGACTGTTTCATGTGCTTATTATGTGATGTGGTGGTGTCTGCCGAAATATTAATACTGTATTATTATTATTAGACATTTACAATTTTGTCAAACAATGCCTTTTCAGTCTATTGTTCCTTGCCACATACAGTAATACAGAAGCATAGAAGAATTAAACACATAAAGTCATTGATAAACACAAGCTTGGGGATGATAATAAAGTGCTTTAAAGCATTACCAGCACAGACTTGAACAGACGGGTCTCAGCGATGTAAAAGCAGCCATTCTTGGTTAAAATCTTAATGTGCTTGACTTCATCGTTGAACCTGTGGAGGATGAATTAGACATGGGTCTGCTCATGTACTATGCGTGCCTCCTCATCAAGGCTGGCACTAGCAACTAAACACTTGACAGACAGACAGACAGACACGCAGTCTGTTAAATGACATTAAATCAACCATTTTTCTTTTGGTTTCACAGACATTAAAACAGATTTCATACTTAATCATGATCTCAAAGAATAGATTGCAAGGTGTTCAAGGAAAATTCATGAACCTTCAGAAGTCAACACTAAATGCAATGAATAAAAGTAATATATAACTCGCAAACACACACACACACACAACGCAAACTGACTATATAAATTGACCACAATAACTGTTGGCAGACAGCCCTCGTAACACTTTGAAAGAACTCTCTGAGGGTGTCCTCCATTATCTTGGACTTATAATATTCCGATAATGATCTTAAACAGTTGGACTAGCACTTATAATTAGGGCATTCAAGATCAACTGCAGATCATCGCATCAAAGCATTAAACAGAGGATTGCTAGCCATACAGTCCAGCCTAGCAAATGGAGCGGAGCGTCGCTTTTCCCACTAAATAGCCTTTCCCTCCAAAAACGATTAGAGCCCGCCCACATGTAGCATAATCCCGCATCGATGGCATAGCCTGAGGAGAAGACTGGGTGGCCATTACTTTATTTAAGATGAGAGAAACTATTTTAAGAGATACTACACTTTGAAGTACAACTTAAATACTTGATATTTACTCATTAAAAGAGACAATGTTGCATCTCAAAAGGCCAGAAAGGCATATGGCATGACGATAAAACAACCATTTATATGGGCGTGGGCATTATATTTACAGTATGTGTGTGTGTCTGCGTCTGTGCGTGTGTGTGTTTGTGTGTCTGTTAAAATGCAGCTTGCTATTTAAGTGCTAGGAAACCTAAGGAAACCCTCCTCTTGTCTGCAGAGACGAGATAGCCAGATACTCACTTGATGCTGATAGCGTACTCGGTACATTCCTTACTTCTGTGTCGAACCAGGTAGGTGCTGCTCTCCCGGTCTAATAGCTCAACCTCTGCCTGGTATCTTTCCATAGGCCCTGCAAACCTGCTCGGCCAAACACGGCAAATCATGCACGCATACATGGTGTTTAATCACTCAGAACGTGAGGATAGAAAAATCCAATACAGTCGATATCACAGAGTAAGAATTACTTGATGGAAATTGGTTTTCATCACTTACCAGAGCTGGGTTGAGTAATCGACGGGTTTTGGAACCTGGAGTGGAGAAATACTACGGTTATTTCATTTAGTTACAGGAGTCAATAGCAAAGGGCGGAGGTCATTTGTGGTAATGCAATATTCTATCCACATCTAATGGCTCCAAATTAGGCCTCTTAGAACAAGAGAAAAGACTTCAGTGTAGGCATTGCAGACGTCAATGAAGGCCACCGTCTACAAAATGTGTTATAATCACATCAAGGTGGCTAATGGGAAGAATATGTGCACTTACACACGGGCAGGGCCTGACAGCGTCGCTTGGGAAGAAGCCAATCCTGCTCGTCGACAGAATTTTGCCCTGTAATAGCAATCATTTGTTAATCGTGTTACATTTGTCTGGGAGCAGCCTTCCGCCCCTCTCCAATTCCTTCCTATCTCGGTTCCCTCCCCTACTTGCCTCAATAAATCCTCGGCAATTAACACTCAACAAGCAGCGCATCTAATTTACAGCCCGAGTTAATTACGGTTCAAACTCTGCCAGCAGCTAGATTTGTACCGCGTCAAAACAAGAGTCTCGTTTGATACAAAATAATAGGCCTAATTCTGATCTTAGAATAGATGAACAGCGTGTGGCTTTTGAGGTTCACCGGAGACTATCGAGCATAACATTTTTTTACAGCTGGCCCGCCTAAATACTACAGCGTTATATGAAAGTAAGTCTCCCAACAACGACAGTCTGGAGAGCCTAACACACAGTAAAACAATGAGAACTTTTACCATAAGGAAGTTTTAAGTGTACCTGCACGTTATCTTGTACAGTTCTAAGAGGATTTAAGGGCATGGTCCGATAGAGTGGGCTTCCATTTTGGTGTTGGGCGGTCAATTGGAAGTCCATTGAGGGCAAGAGCACATCAGCGACGGCGGTGTGTAGAACCTTTCACTCAGCTTCCCTCACTGTTTATGCTCTCCGGCTTCAATCTTCCTCTTTATTACAGTATGAAAAGCATTTTGGGACCATGGCCCCGGAATAACTAGATTTGAGAGCGAATCTTTACCCATCTCTGTGATTCATTCAGCGTACGGAGACCCTGTCTATTTGTTATGCCTTTGATAAGCGCGTGATAAAGATTAAACTTATTACACTGTAGCAGAAAACAGGCAGCAGCCAAAGGATCAAATGAAATTACAGTGATTGATTGTATTGTTCTGCCAGTGGGATGGGGGGATAATTGCCTTCTGGGCAACAGGGGATATGAATTCTCAATGTTCTGTAATTCCATCCTCTGGCGCCACTGGGGACAGTGAAGATTAAGTGGCCTTATTACCTTATCATTGTGCATATGAATAAAATAAACACACAATTGTGCATTATCGCTCAATAGTTTAAATAATCTCTGTTTTTCTGACATTCCCGGTAACCATGGCACCAAATAGTGCAGGCCCTACATCGTTAGCAGTCTGGCCATATACCAGCTTAGAGCCTGCAGCCTGGCATTCATCTGCTAGCTTTGTGCCGCGCTGTGCCACCTCCAAATAGACGGGCAGAGAGCCAGGAGGGAGAAAATGCCTGTCTGGTCTGGGTCCGTTTGGAGCGGCACCAGTGATGAGGTTCAGTGCCGTGGCAACGTAAAGTTTAACGCGTCCAGGGAGGCTCCTCGGAGAACCTCCAAGACGAGGAAGGGGGGGGGGGGGGGTCCCTATATTTTCACAAACTGATCAAGTCAAATGCTTACAACCCCTAGCTGACCTAGAGCGATGACAGCATGTGAGTACAGAGACTCCAGTAAAGCACTGTCCTCAATGTAAAACTATAATTAGGATTGTAATAGTAAAGTGTCTCCATTTATATTGCATCTGCTTAGCATGCCATCAATCTACTCAGCCAATAGTTGGTTCTAATATCTGATATACTGTATGTCTTGTGAATTAGGTGTGTGTGTGTGTGTGTGTGGGGGGGGGTTATGACACAAATGGTCAACCCTCCATATGATATGGATCGCGGTCAACTTTATGAGTCCATCTTTAATTTATGGCTCCCTTGACAGGAATTAGGATACAACACCCAGTAACACTCCACACAATACAGTACATGGATGTGACCCCCCCTCCCCCAGTAATAACAATAACAACAGTTTGTGTGGATATAGGCTATCCAATAGCATGTAAGGTCTTGAAAGGTGGAGTGATGATTCATTATCTAAACTGCGTGTAACTAGCATGTAACTATCTCTGCATGTCATGGTAATGCTTCTCCATCGACACCCCACCACCACAAAAAAAACTTGATTTTGTTACCAGATGATATTGGAGAAGGGAAGGAGGTCACATAATAGCACATGTATATTGTGCATGTACAAATTAATATGTATCAATAAATACAAATAAGCTGTATTGTAACCAACAGTCAAATCATGCTAGGAGGATGCTAGACACACACACACACACACACACACACACAAACAAGCACACACATTTTAAGTGATGAAGTGAAAGAGATAACGGGAAGGAACAGAAGGGACACTGATCTATGTGATCGTAAAAATCATTTTTTTTATAAATAAATTAAAATAAGAAATAAAGGAATAAATATATAAATTAAAGTAAATCAGGGCCAGATTGCCGCTTTAGGGCCGTGCGCGCGGCCCCAAAAAGAAACGCCAGACACACCTGCCACCACGAGCTGTGTGGGTCGGCTGACATCAGCTCGATGACGTCGCCCGTCTGAACGCTCAGCGGAGAGCCGCCGAGGGGACAGGGCACACCACAGTAGTCTCTGACCACCAGCATCCTGGGTAGGCCTGACAGACAGGACACACACACACACACACACACACCTGCGTGTTACGCACTCGACAGACAGAAGACGCATGCAGTGTTTTTCCAAACGCGGAGGGCTCAGAGTTACTGTTAATAGACGGAAGATGAACCATTCATCACTTGTCGGTGTGCATGTAACCGAGACACGATATTGCGGGGCGGACATTGGAATCGAGCTGAGCCAATCGCACAGCGTTTTGCTGCTCAGCTGCCAGATCACTGCTCTGATTTGACTGGGAAAAGCATTTAGCTCAATGATAGAATCCAAACAGCTGTGGCACGCTTGTAATGTAAGATAATGGAAGCCAGTTTTTTTCTCTAGTCGTTTTGACATGCAGAGATAGCATTTGGGGGATAGTACCCACAGCAGCCAGGCATGCTAAAAAGGCATTCAGTGGTATTTGCTTTGTACTGTATATTCCTATTGTGTATCAATCAACACCTGCTGTATTGCATTGTGTGTTACAAGTGTTCATCTCGTGCAACGGACCCTTCTTTCTCTGCAGTAAAGGTTCCATTATTTATAAAGATAAACAATGTCTTTGGTTTGGGACACAAGACATCCAACATTACACCCTCCTGACATTTAAGGACAATAATCGCCGCTCGTGCAAAGCGCAGCTGCAATATCTCCTGTGAAAATGGCGACGCGACACAGCCAAACGCATCCGTGCTTACAGCCCCGAGACCGAGTGCCGCTGTCAAGTAAGCGCACACAGGCACTTATTCTCTCTAGACTCACAGTCTGTGTACCCCTGAGACACATCTACCTTCCAGCTGCATTCTGCCAAGAAGCCCCTGGGAAACAAGAGCAGACGCTGACCTCAGAGCGCTGGAGTATTGCCCATCCGCGGCTCTAATAAGAAGAACAATAAGCACAACTGTCCGTCTCATAAAGCCCGAGATGGGAATTGATTCATCGAGGTCGGCCTTGGGGCCACCTTTCTCCCCGCGGTGGTTTCTCATAATGATTCCACCCGCTCCGATTCATATCGAGGAAATCTCTCCACTGCTTCTTGCAAGTCGGTTATATCTCGTTCAAGCGCGCTTGTTGAAACAAATGTGTACATTCTATTTAGAGTATAGGAAACTGTGTCTGAGCAGAAGGATGGATGTCAATGTCTTTGTCGATTTGTTGTGTGTAGAACAAAAATAGAAACACATACTCATGTGGGAATAATAACAACATCAGAGAAACATTTTTTTTCATCCTATATATACACATTATATCTCAAGCATAGCCTCCAACTTCACATTTCTCCTCCAGACTGCTTTGATAAAGGCTACGATCTAAGCAAACAGTGCTTCAAAGGGACAGGCCATGCCTTGAGAGGGCTGTCCAAAAAGGTGAGGTGCTGTAAAGTCACACTGACCTAGGTCTGGAGGCCTTCGTGCCACACTGCTCCTCTAGAAACAGAGGGGAAACAAATGATGAAACACTTAAGAGATGGTGAGAATGGTACAGGTCACACTGCAGTATGATTGGACCCCAGGAACGACATGTGCGAGGTCACTCACGAGTGCAGGAGTTGATTTTAAAATAGTTTGAATCCATTTTGGGAAAACACAGTTAATAATTATCTATTTAATATCTGTAATATAATGAATGTATGGAAAAGAAAATCCTGCTTCCTTCAGAAGAAAAACTATTTCCTAAACGGCATGTTAAGTTTGTCCTTATTCTACGCTGGTGTGTGTTTGTCGGAGCTGCTATGTGAGGCTAATGCTAATAGCAGCAGCTGTGCTCTTTAGGTCAGAAACAAGCATGGGTGTAGCTCTTACCTGGGGCTTTGGCGCAGCCGAGTCTGTGATGGGGTAGGCCAGACACACATAGAGAGAGAGAGAGAGAGAACAGAGAGAGAGAGAGTGAGAGAGAGAGAGATGAGACACTGTCAGCGCACGGTGACAACCCTACCGTGCAACCTGAGCTGTCAACCTCCGTTAGCCCGCATCACGCCACTGAATGCAAAAAGGGCCGCGGCACTTTGGCTAAGGAGGCTTGTCACACGGGCTTGCCTTTAGCTGTCTGCCTCCAGTCAGATGGGGTAATGTGGCTGAACTACAGTGTCAGATCGCTGACACACAACTAAGGTTCGGCACAAGGTTGTGGAACACTGAGTGCTGAGTTACAAAGGACATAATAGACTTCATGCCGTGATAGAACAGATGGAGATGTTCCAGAACATTATGATTTTCTTCATATCAAAACTGAAAACTTTACTGGCAAAGCGACACACTTGTTATGAACCTGCCTCGGTGTGATTGAACTGGAAAGATGAGCGTGGGAATGCAATCTTTAATGTTACCTGTTCTTCCACAGAGTTCGAATCGACCCAGACATTCCTTATGCGCCCCCAGACCACATTTGTGACAAAGGTAGCCTTGGTTAAAGGAACCCCTATGGACAATAAAAACATATATGACAAAGGTGTGTGTGTGTGCCACTAAAAATGCTACCAAGTCATTTTCAATCAGCTCAAAGAGCTACATTAGGACATCCGCCCACATCTGCCCTGCTAGACAGAGGACTTCAGTGCAGAAGTTAAAGCTATTATAATTAAATGATCAGTAGCACATGCATAGTGACCATTCTCCCATTTAAAAAATGTGACAGATTAATCTCGTCAGTAGACTGAAAACAAGCAAAACAAAAATGGTGCCATTTGACAAAACTACAACCAATACAATTACAGTTGGACTGTTGCTAGGGAAATAGAGGAAATCCATGGCCTGGCTCTTACCTTAGCAACAGGTGGCAGAAACTACAGGAGGTGATTCTTTGAAAGGTGTGCATCTTAAATTGGTGTGAGTTGTTGCTAGCATTCTCTGGCCGTATGTTTGATCTGAGTAGAGATAGATAGAGAGAGAGAGAGAGAGAGAGAGAGAGAGAGAGAGAATGATAAAAATAGAGACTTAGTAAGAGACTGATTAAGTGGTTAAGCAGAGCTGGGGGAATGAACATAGAGGGAATGAACAGGTACAGTATGTGTCTCTGTGTGTGTTTGTGTGCGTGTGCGTGTGTGTGTGTGTGTGTGCATGCGTGCACATGTGTGTGTGTGCGTGCCTGTAGAGCCAAGGTTAGGTTTAATTATCTTTCATTTCCCTCAGTTAAAGAAACAAATCAAAATGGCAAATCCCACTATAATGAGAGCACTAACTGTTAGTCATTTCTTTATACTTTGGAGAAAGGGAGCCTTTCATGGCATAAAAAATAAATTATTTATTTGATATTTGCACACAAAAGAAAAACCAACCCACTCTTCAGCAGGATGAAATGAAAACTGAATGAAAACACCTCAAATTAAACCTCTTTCTGCTTGTACTTAAACGGAAGAAGGAGAGACACAATATATATAACATTTAGAGTGAAAGACCTACACATTTCTCCTGTGGTGTATGAACACGTCAATTCTGCTTTGGCTAGCATTATTCCCTTCCATTTTGCAGCTATTTTGATGTCTGAGTGAACCCCTTCTGGTATCAATTCCACAAAATACGATTTCTTTTAGAAAGCCAGAAAGGTACTTTTAGAATCACGGCGGTGCCGTTTGAATAGGTTTGAAGTGCCTGCTGAATGTAGTATTCACTGAAAGCATCAACATAGCCAACACATTGTGTCAGACAACCTGGAGCTTCTGCCTCTTCCACAGCAATAAACCATAAGCGTACTAACTGCACTCTAATGCAGGGCTTCTGCATGTTCTGCGTAAGATCTCCTAATGATGTTTTTTATGAGGGTTATTGTGTTGCAATGTTTTCAATTGCTTTTTTGGTTTGTGCTTTAAAGGCGTGCTATTATGCTTTGAGGACTCTTCTGAAGATAACGCCTGTTTCTAAAAAAATTATAGATAAAGTGCATCTCCAAAAAGATGATTTGATAAACAGCTGATACATACTCAATTGAAAGGACGGAGAAATGATTCCATCTGGTTTTGCGGTATTGGAATCACTTGCAAGAGTGAACGAGCATGTGTGTACATGTGCTATCTCCCTGTTGTCAGTGTGTGTGTGTGTGTGTGTGCGTGCGCGTGTTTGATTACTGTTCAGACCTGAACAAACAATGCACGAGAGTCAACATGTCTCTCGGTCTTGGAAAAACACACAAACAGACATTAAAACGGTAGACACACAGACACTTTGTGCTGATACCATATACTACTACATGCCTACAAATTCCCACTATTATTCAGAATAGGCCAGTATTTATTTCACATTCGAATACGACCATAGAGAAAGAGATGTGTGACATACAGTGTTAAAGTGGGCGTGAGTGTCATTGTACATACATGGCCATCTCAAACTGGTCCAGCCATTTCTTCTTCAGCTCTCTGGTTTTGAAGAAGAGCTCAAAGCCAATTTGTCCTTGTTGGTGTGTCAAATAAAACCCATAGCACCACTGTGGATTTAAGACGAAGGCGTTATTGAAAATGGACTCGGACATACATTGTGGCATAAACACAGGTAGTGTGGTGTCATATCTAGGGGATGGGGCGGGCGATTAACGTGTGTATAATGTAGAATAATGATATATCTGTCCAGTCCTATAGTAATTATGCTTATCAAAATGAATGCATGCTTTCATTATGGTAGATGCTTTAAAACAATCATTAGGTGTAATCCTTTCAACTCTTTTCTAATCATCAATTTGCATTTGAGTTTAATCTCGTTTGTTAAGACTGTTCATGCAGCTAAAAATATGAATGCACAAACCACGGATGCGGTTTAACATGCAATAGTGTTTCATTACTGTGCCTTTGCCTATTACTCATATGCAAAGCTCTCCAGACATACTGCACTCTGATTCTATCCCAGGCCCTCTTTGTAGTAAGCAACCATGTTTCTTTCTCCCGTAACCTGGTTACCGTTGTGCCAGGCCTGTGTCTGTGTATCATATCTTAAGCAGGTGAGTGACACAATGTTCCCCGTGCCCGGTCAGCTTCTAGGCTGCTCTGCACGGCTCCGGGTACTAAATCATTGATGACCAAGTAGACGCTGCACAGCGCCACATATGCACACTGAAGTTTCATTTAGTACAAAATGATCTATTGCCATAAACAGCCTTGGAGGACCGCACACATCCATCACTCGATATTAGCATCCCTCTTAGCATCTCTGTCCTGTTTGTGTGTGTGTGTGTCTGGGGCTGTTCCCATGCTAAGACATGATATATGGGGCTCCTATCCGTAGACAGGTGGGTAACGGATAACAGAGGGCAATGATGGGTGCAAACGGGCTCAGATTAGCAGCCTCACACCTTAGCGGTTCACGACAAGATCGTTAATTCTCTAATTATGTTATCAAGGTGCTCTGTACAAGAACATGAGTCAGGAGGGGACACACTGCCGCGCACAATTGCTTGTGTGTGACCACGCGATTGTACACAGGTGTACGTACACAAACGCACACGCGCAAAATAAGAAAACGGAAACCACAATTGCAAACAATGAATTCCACGCCAGATAATGGAGTCCCTTTGTTAAAATCCACAAAGCCATCCCACCCTGGCAAGCAGTCAGTCTTAAATTAGCAATCACCAGTAGGGAAAGAAGACACCATCTGTGGGCATACATCAACAAGACATTAACAAGTCGATCCGCCGTGGTGCCGTCCAGGAGCATTCCCGCGGGCCAAGAAGTAGTGTGTAGTACAGTACAGAGTTACGACCTTCCAAGAACAGCGGTGGTGAACACTGACCCAGCTACGCGATAATGAAAAGAAACGGATCGTTCAGAAACCGTTATACACGCTCAGTTTAGTTCATCAAACATGAGCTCAATTGCGTCCAAAACTATTTAGACTGTCAATGAGATTAATTTCAGCACGCTATGTAATGACACATGGAGAAAATGGGCGATTATTCAGATGGTATTAACGAGGGACATGTTTCCTAATGTGAGACCCGCATTCACTGTATTACGGTTAGCAAAGAGTTAGGAAAGCCTTTTGTGTCGTGCGTAGCGTGTGCCGTGTACTGAATGTCGTGTTCCCACAGCCCACTGACCTTTTTACCTTCTTTGTCGGTGGTGGGGTTGTTGGTGATCTTGAATACGCTGAGATCAAGTGTGTCTCTCATCTCATAGTTGTCGCCTTTCCTCTTGCAAACAATCACAGCCATGTCAAACAAGAAGATGTGCCTAAAGCGGGGGCAGGAGAAAGGGTCTCAAAACATCCCATCAGTAGTGAGTGTCATTTATTCGAGCCAAGGCTTTCACACCGAGGGGATTAATTCAACAGAGGGGCCGCGAGATAAAGCAGTAATCCCTGAAAAGGGTGTTGTTGTTTTTGCACTTCCTAGTTGCAAAGATGCAGCATTATCAATGTTTACTCTACTGAGGGGGGTGTACTGTTGGCCTACTATAGTTAAAATCTGCAAATTATGAACTACAGTAGGCTCTAAATCTCAGTGACTAGACATGGTTTACAACCATTGACGTAGCATACTGTACAGTAATTAAGACAATAAATATTCATTATTAATACTGCAAACAAAGTTGTTTTGTTGGTCTAAATAATTATTTCATTGTGATTTATTTACTATAATATGTATGTTTTGTAAAATGGAAATATTAACTAGCTTTAGATATGTTCAAATAATATTTCTACATCTGTTGTCACAGTAAAATGATAGCAGAATGATGAGAATACCAAGGTGGAAAAATAAATGTTATAGGTCAAGTGACCAGATCATTTGATTTCTTAATTTGCATTTGCAGGAATGTTGTCTCTTATTCCTGTATAAGAACTTTCTAAAATACATGTTCTACAGTCTGTGGAGATGCAGCTTCAACACATGGTTTTTACAACAGTAAATGTGTGGTAGTCTACTAAACTCTACTGATTTTCTGGCGAGTGAAAGCATAAGTAAATGTTAAGGCGGTATCTTTAAATGTATGTGCGTGCTACAACCAATTAAATGTGTTTGTCCACTAGGTGGGGGACTGGTCAGCTTCTAAAACAAAAGCTCTATAAAACGAGCATTGTTCGCAGATGTCTGCACAATACTGAGTGCATTCTAGCTGTGTGTTTTGAGTGCAAAGCCCTTCAGCAAAGACCGTTTCCAGTAACTTCAGCAGAGCTACCTGTCCTGCTTCCTCTTGTCAAAGCTGGAGACCATTCGCACCTCTCCGTCCCCTTTGGGCCGACCGTAGCTGATGAGTGATTGGTTCTGAGGGCGGATGGTACAGGAGCATGTGTTTAACTGCCTGCCATACTCACACACTCAGTAACAACTCTGATTTACAGTAAACATTAAATATTAAGACTATATTCAAATACATTGTAATAGCGGCTCCATCTTCGCCTGGTGTTAATTCAGTGTGAATTAACTCTCCCAATCATGGTGCAGTAATGCAATTGGGTTTGTCTATCCCTAAATTCTGTTTACCAGGAATAAAATGCACTATGGTGCACATTTTCAATGCATAAAATAACCCCTGCTATATGAAACAAATGTTTCCTATTGGTCCCTGAAACAATGAATGGAGATTAAGAGCCCCTGTGCGCTCATACAGATGTTTTATATTAAGCTGATGAACCCTCCTCTCAGGCTGAAGTTGGTATTGAGGTCAACAAATTCAAGCAGGCGTTCTACAAGCCCAGGGAATTCTGAGAAGGAGTTCTGAGAAGGAGCTGTAATCACCCACACCTGTGTAGGGGCTTTAATAGGTGAAATAAATGCAGCTTTACCTTATTACTGGATTTCCCTGGACAGTCTATCATATCATTCTGTAACGAAACATTGTCCCGGTGTTGCCATAAAAGAAAACGAACACAACGGGCCCTTAAGAGGGCATAATAAATATTATCCACCTTGTTATAGTGCTGTCTGGCTATAATCACTGCCAAGAGACCAGCAAATCTAGCCATTTTTAAAGTGCACCGAGCACAGTGACTTCAGTAGACGTCAAGCCACAAATACTCTACACATATACAAGAACAAGTTATAAAATTATGAGCTGTTTCAAACCCTAACATAGCCACCTGTATATAGAGGCTACCGTAGTTAGTCTGAAAGAAGTACACAAGAGGAACAGTTTGTGGAAGTGTGCGTCAGAGAGCCCTGGGTGCCAGGTAACGGAACAGGTGTACAGGGCCCAAGGCTTATAGATGACCTCTTTGGAATATAAGACACCAGGTGTTCCTGGCTATATGGAACAACACGCTGCGCTACTCTCGACATTAAAGTCCAAATTGCTGGTTTCTCAGAAGACTACAGTAGGTTCCTCTCAGGCTATAAGGAGGACTCACCGCCGAAAGAGCTCATTGGCTGGTTCTCTGTACTCAAACCAGTTGTTTATGATCATGTTAAATACTGTATTTGGAACCAGATAATTTGATTCCGAAATTTGAATGGAATACTTTTTCAGTCTGCCTGTTAACTACAGTATTATATATTTGTTTGTTTCAACTTTAAAATACAGTGGTTTTGGCATACCAGGTTTTCAATAGACCTCTGGTACTGGTCAATCTCCTTTAGAGTCTCATTGTCCCGCTTCACCTCATTCACATACTGGGCCAGGTCCTACAGAACACACACACACACACACACGCACACGCACACACACACACACACACACACACACACGCACACACACACACGCACACACACACACACCCTTTGGTTAGATTATTAGGTTGGAATAGATTGGAAGAAGCATCGACTAAGCTTTCTCCCTACCGCTAATGTGCAAACCCTGACAAAAACAAAAACAACACATTTTTAAATGTAACACTCTAGTTTATCTTGCACACAAATGAAGCATGCGATTGCATGCAGATCACTGCCGACCCCATGAGGAATAACCTTGGCACACAAATGATATGTCAGTCAAGAAAAGAAACACAGCCACATCTGTATAAACAGAACGACACACTTAGAAATACACACTGTTTTCATATGAATAAGAACCTTGGAATAGTTATTTTCAATGTTTTCTGAGCCTAGTCCTGAAATCACCTGGCTTTCAAACATAAGATGGTATTTATCTTAGGGGGAGTGAAGTCGGTACTCATTGCTAACTAGTGCCTGTGCAAAACCTGTGTTTTGTCACTCTCCCGAGTTGTCAAACATGAATGATTTATGATTTCCCTGCCCAGTGACAGCGGACAGCTTGCACACAGAGAGGCAGGGAGTCTTTTCAATGAGGCGCGACAGTGGCCTGCAATTTGTAACGAGGCAAAATCACAATGATTACTGACAATTTACCACAAGCTCTGCTCTTACCTTCATAGCATCGAGTGCCATCTTCAAGTTGTTCTTGTCAGCAGGATCGTGAGTGTGTTTGACTAGCTCCTGTTGGCGGGGGAGCAAAATAGAAAATACGAGCTGGACAGGCAATCAAATGCACACCCTAAATATATATATGGAAGACAGTGTCTTCTGTGACGTCTACTGCTGATACTCCAGTGTTTGTTGTCTAGTAATACTCCTTAAATGATCTACACATGATCTTGTCTGCCAGTAAATGTCACTAAGCACTGGTGTCTCAGATCCAAACAAGTGCATTGTGGGCCATGCATACACACATGCGCGCGTACACACACACACACACACACACACACACACACACACACACACACACACACACAGGGAGTGCGATGTTATTCACTGCTCAGGACTGCACTATATCTTAACATAGAATATAGTTGTTTGAAAATAAAAACTACATTAGCACTAGAATATATATATTATTTTGCTGATGGCGCCGTAGATTACCATGCTAATAATGCTACTGAAAACACCTTTCGCAACAAGTGAATAAATTATATCTTACGCTGTGAATACTACTTACAGTATGAAATATTTGATTATATAATTTTTGGAAACAGGAAACACAGCTAAGATGTTATGGACTAACCGCAAAACAATATGATGCAATTAACTACGGCTATCTCCAGACATCTTGTGGATCAGGCAAGATGTGAACTGCTGTTTCACCTTACTATACCTCTCTTTCTTACTCTACCTGCTCCCACTGTTTTTGCCGGGGGGAACCTGTGCATAGCTAGCCCCATTCCTATGTAAGCCTAACTCTCCACATCCAATTAAAAACAGCTCCCTTCTTACTGTCCTCGTGGTAGCCCATCACCTATAGCCTTACCCATGATTCATAATAACCATAGGAGAAGGTTTCAACACAGTCATCAGCAAGTAGTTTAATCAGGGTTATTTGGCAAGGCTGCACATATACTTTCTTCAGAAATGGACGTGTGGCAAAGACAGAGTGGGACTGCTAAAGGGCTAATATAAGAAAGTTAAGGATTTATTGTATTACGGTGGAAATCTGTCAGTTATTGCAGGGTACTTTTACTACCTGCAAATTAGATTTTCTTTTTATTTCAATCATTATACAGAGTGGGGATCAAATATATTTTAATCATTTGTTTTAATCCTGAAAGGATTAGTTCTTCACTGACAGAACAAACGTGTGGCAATCCTGCCCTCGTGTGGACAGATTTGGCATTGACATTAAATTGTAATTAAATCTACTGTAGATGGTTAACATGGTTCCCTGTCCATTGACAAGCCAGGAAAATGCATTTTGGCTTTCTTTCATTCACAAGCATGTTCAGATGTCTTTAAAACACAGATGTCTGTAGATCTACTAGAATAATACTTCTGATTAGGGTTAGGGTTAGGGTTAGAGTTAGAGTTAGGGTTATTATACATTAATCAAATGTAAAACAATTCTATTTGATGCTAAACATTTCTCATGTATAATGAAGCCCTATAAAAGTGAATGAATTGGTATTGCACCTGCAGGAGAAGGTGGTACTTGAGCACTCTCTGCATAGGAACCACAAGCAGGTCTCGCAGGGTAAACTTGCCATTGTTAGCCCTCTTGGCACACTCCTGAGTGAAATGTAAGACACATACACAATGAGTGTACAATACAACATTAGTCTTGGGTCTCTACAATAGTACCTTAATAAAAGCTCTAAACCAAACAGGTAAGATGAGGAGAAGGGTCGTCACACACTAGAATAACACACATACCACATATACCATACTATCTTTTCTAGAATAAAATCAATCAAAAAGATCTATATTCTTCATATTTCTGCTTTGTAACAATATTATGGTTATATATTATACTGTAAGTGTAAGATAGCAGTGTGGTACACAGTATATGATATGCCATTGGAGTATGCAGTGCAAACATTGTGAGAAGTTTGTGAGTTGG